>PVIR01012470.1:0-10535 GCA_004026965.1 Petromus typicus
AACTCACAGCAATCCTCCTGCCTCTGCCTCCCTAGTGCTGGGATTACAGGTGTGAGCCACCACACCCGGCACTGTGGTATGTGGTACTGATTGCTGCTGGGTGTGAGTCTCCATGCCCAGTATTGGATGTAGTGACCTGGGATCGAACCTGGGCCCTTGTGCTTGCAAGACAGGCACCAGAACCACTGAGCTAAATCCCCAGTCCAATACATTACTTCTTAAAACACTCTTAGAGGTCATTACTATTTTTACCATGCCAGTTTTACAGTTAAGAAAATGGAGCAGACACAGTCTGAACAACTTATTGAAACCACATAGCTAATAAGTGCCAAATTTGGGCCTAGAGTCTGCCCAGTCTGGGTCCAGAGTCAGAGGGTTCCACTGTCACACTGGACGTTTTCTGTGTGTGATTTTACTGACCATGGGGAAATCTTTAGTGGAGGAATTGTGTCCTGTAGTGCTAACAGTTTCATTTTCATAATATGCTTCAAATATACAAATTCAGTTTTTAATGAATGCAAAACCCTTTCAGCCATCGCAATTGTTACATTCCATAGATCTATAAATAAAACTCCAGATGGAAAGAATTCTATAGGTGAGACTCTCATATGTTTACATTAATATTCCACAGACTAAAGCAATGATAGACCTGTCTTATATAAAATTTCATTTCATAAATGGGGTGCATAATTTTAAGTCTCTAATGCATATTGTCAAATACAGTTTGGGTTCAACAACTAAAATGTTTGCTAATCAAGATCTCTGCTTTGCACATATGAAACATTTGCATATTCTTCAAGGCCTCAAATAAAAAACATTTCTTCTCAGTCTGGCTTCTGTGATGGTGTATTTATTAACGAGTATCACAGGCAGTGAAGGGGACTACATAACAGGATTTACTAATGGCGGCAACTCTCTTTGTCAGAGAAGATTATTATCATTGAGTGTCAGGGGAAATTGAGAACATTGAGCACACTTGGTGTATTTATTTAACATCCTACTTTGTAATCTGTTTAAAAGAGTAGCAACACAAAATTTCCAGGGAAGATGTAAATACTCATTACATTTATTTTTGTACTTACAAATAAATCTAATGGAAAACACCAAAATCTGCTTGCTTTCTGTTGCTGAAACTGTCCCAAGATTCTCATATTACAAGTTGTTTAACATTTCAGCTGCTGTTTGGGACTTTGTAACATTATCGAGTAAAGCACGCTTCAGTGACAGCTAGCAGTGCATACTGGACACGCTTGTCAATCCAAAGAAAGCGAGCACTTATGTTTCTTTTCTTGATAAAATGAGTCCTTTCTAGATCTGAAAACATTTGCATTCCTGCAAAGTTGACAGTGAAGAAGGAAAAATATGTTTTTTTTAATGAGACCAGAAAAGCTCAAACTGAATGTGGAAAATTCTTCATTAATACTAACACTTCTGCCCTGATATCTTAGAAGTTTTCCCACAAATAATCAGTGCCACTTTAAAAGTTCAACTTTAAGAGCTTAAATGCAGAAGAATTTGGAGACAGAGGGAGGTTATGCATGTACCCACTCCCAAGATTATTGTAAACTGCATGGACTGCATACATGTACTAATAAAAAATAAAATTAGTAAAGCAAATGAATGATTACTACAAAATTCAACATAACTACTATATACTTGTGCTACAAATTAGACAAATACCATAGTTTCAGAAAAGGAACCTCATTTAGAAACAAGTTCTAAGACAGTGTATAAGTGCTTGTATAACTCTAGTTATATTTGTCATACTACTTGTACTGTTGCTTTATTTTATTTTATTTTTTTTAGACAGGGACTTGGTATGCACTTCAGCCTGGCCTTGGAGTGACTATGTAGCCCAGGCTGGCCCTGAACTCATGGAAGTCCTCCTTCCTTAGTCTCTCAAGTGTTGAGATTACAGGGATGAGCACCATGACTAGATATTGCTATTATTAATGCGTTGTGGTAATGTATACATTATAACAGAGCAGCTAAATGACTGCAAATCAAATTTAAATAATTTTATCATTACACTGCCAATCATATTCACATCTATGTCAGATCTTTCAGGTTCTCAGTCTGATACCAGATCCCACCACATCCTGTGCTATTCTTCCTTGATATTACTGATTATATTAATGATAAATTTCACAATAATTAAATTCATTTTAACAAAATCTAAATGAAGTACTTCTCGATTTATTTTGCTTTTCTACCTCTTCTTTAAAATTTATTTGAGAAAAATATTCTAAGCATTACACAACCCATTACTTTATCCTTAAATAACTTAATAAAACAAATTTGGTAAAATAATGAGCCAAATTTTCCCAGGCACACACGATTTATGTAAGGCTGACCACTCACTTTTCACTCATGAAAACCATCATAAGAAGAATGTAATTACACTTTCTGCAGCTTCTGGTCTTTCCTCAGAGAAATTATAAACCCATTAAAAAAAAAAACACTGCAGATCACTTTCAACTGAAATTCCACTAAATTGTGCATTTTCAAACCTAAAGAGCAGAAGAAATTAACTCAGTGAAATCAGTGAAGAAGGTGAAGACAAATCCAACTCAGCAAACAACAGGGTTTAGTTATGCACAACAATAAAGTTGATGCTTATCCAGAAAGGGCCATACATACTCTTGTAACTTGAATAGAACTATACGTTTAGCTTACAAATTTTATAAAACTTCAGCATGGTGTAAAATGACTATTTGTATGCTTGTTTATCACTATTAGTTGGAATAGAGGGATAGATTTACATTCCATGGGCACGTTGTGAATTTTAAGTAGAAATGAGGTGAAAGATGAGAAAGCAAGATAAAGAATGCTTTTCATGGTACATAGTTAGCCTGCCAACCTCCACTGTTATAGAGGGTAATCAGGAAAAAAGTGAAGAACGAAATGTAACCAATACAATTACAGAAATTCCCGAGTGGTTCTAGGAAATGCCCATATGGCCACGATCTTCACGGTCAGTTGTTCCCTCAAAGGTAGCACCTACTTTTTTACAAGAACATTACTAGATTTAGATATAATTGAATTAAAACTATTTAGGAAAATACCATCAAGTAGAAAGAAGTACAATACAACTAACATATGAAATTTTAAATTTTCTAGAAGGCAAATGTTTAAAAATCCAACTAGGTCATTTAACCTCACTAATACCTTAATCCAGTACATTAGTACCTTGTACTACAACTCTGGAAATTATAATTATGTTCAAGCTCATATGGGAAACATGACCATGTTTCTGTACTTCAACTGATGCAAAGTTGACAAAAACAAAATTTTTCCAAATACAGAAGCGCTCACAAATGCAGGACCACTGTAGATCCAACATAGTAACATTTCAACCTATAGCCAATATTTAAATTATCTAATATTTAGTATTTTCATTGTTTTTTCATACTAAGTCTTTGAAAACCATTGTAAACTTTACACTTGTTTTACCCCTCAAATTGTACTAGACATCCTTCAGTTTCTCAATAGAAACACCAAGAAAGAAACTACCAATCACAGGTTTAGAACCTCACCATACAAGATGGCTACAGTGTAGGTAAGTGTCCCCAAAAGAAACATTTGTTAAATGCTTGGTCCCCAGCTATTAGGAAATGGTGGATGTCCAGAAGATAAGGCCTTTTTGGAGGTCCTCAGGTCATTGGAGGTATATTTCTGAAGAGTATCATGGAACAGAAACCCTTTCCAACTTATTTTGGTTTCTTGTCCATGAGGAAATTGGTTTTTTCTCACTATGTATTTCCATCACAGTGTGTTGCCTAATCACAAGCCCAAAGCCAGGAAAGCAATCAATCATGACTAGCCATGGACTGAGAACTTAAAACCCAGAGCCAAAATAAAACTATTATTACAATGTATATCTAGTTAGATTGAAGGAAAACTGGCTAAGACAATGACTACAATAGATACTATATAATGAATTAAAAATACATAAGCAAAATAAAAACTACAAATTTTAAGGACACTAGAAAAGTTTCATAACCTTCAGCCAACATTCCCAGATACAATGGTATTTGGTACTTTAATTTCCTGAAAAAGTGATATTACCAAAAGAGACAAGTGGCAAGCAAAAAATATCAGGTCAAGAGGCAATTGTCATCAACAAGTTCTACCTTGCATGTGGAGTACCAAACAATCAAAATATACTGAGCATCAAATTTAACAAAATTCAAAGCAGTTGAGTATTGAGATACACTATATTATATAAATTGTTACGAATATTTCATTAGAATGTATTGAAATCAGGTATATCTCATGAAAGTCTGTTGAAAGTATTATATATTCTATTATAGTATATTTTCATTTTATTTATTTATTTTCTTTGTGGTACTAGGGATCAAACTCAAAACTTGTATTTGCCAGGCAGGCACGGAGCCACAGACCTGAATCCCTGGCCTTATCACAGTATTAATTTAAAGAAAATTCACATTTTCCTCCCCAAAGTTTATTTTTTTAGATTTATTTAAGTAGCAGTCTATAGGTCCTATACTTTCCAAAGAAATGAAATAAATTTTGAAATTAATTTTGTAATGATAATTTCATCAAATACAATAAGTATATTATCACAATCCTTACTTTTTTATCTGAACTATGGGATTAAAGATTAGAATTTCATGCTCTCAAATATCTGTATGTTACATTTGGATTCAGAGCTCACTTTAATATAACAGGTGTGTTTGTTCTCCAAAATCAAAATTAAGTTTTGATTACTGCAACCCTGGAAACAATTTATAGCACATGTGAGGAGGAAATGCAGTGATGAGAAGCAAAATAATATGAACAAGCAAAAATGAATTCATAGAGATTATCTGCTCTATAAAGTTTTAAATTTCAAATGTTTGTCTTCATCTGGAGTATATATTTTATAATATACGTATATATACATATGCATATACATATATTATATATACACATATACATATACATATATTATATATACATATACACATATTACATTATATATAATGTGTATATGTAGATAATACATATGATTATACATATATTACATATACATATACACATATTATATTATATATACAATATGTGTGTCATTTTGGGTGCTGAGATTAAAATGAAATGTAAGGTAGATCTAGCCTTAAATTATTGGAGCCTGTAGCTATTTACTTGATATTTTAATTCCCCAAGTAATGTTTTGTGTATAAAAAGAGAGGATTAACATTGTTTACATAAAATTTTTAGTGCAGCTAATTTTTTAAATGCAGCTAACATCTTGGTTAGTGAATGTTATCATTTAATATTATTTTCAAATTATAAAATACATATCAAAAATAACAAGTTAAATGAGCAGCTCACCTAATGAAGCTATAGAAATTTTTTAGACAAATCTTGGTTATCAAAATTTTAATATATCTTTTTAAAATATACATGAATTAAATTAGGAATGCAGATTAAAAGACCATGCTGTACATTCTTTCCTGGTGTCAAATTTCTGTATCAAGTAATTTACACAACGTTTTTTTTTTAAAATCCATTAACTATCTAAAGAGGAAGAGACTAAGATTAGCTTTCACCTCTAGGATATTCATTTCAGTATTTTCCAATTCTAAAAATACACATTCTCAGATGGATTCAAAGACTGAATTTCCAGGAAGAGACCAGTTCATAAACTCAAAATATCAGTAAAAGTAATTAGTCATCCATGTAAAGCGAGCCAAAAATCAGATAGTAATGGTGGCTTTTGCAATCATAAAACCAAAATAGACAGCACTTCAACCCTTGAAGTCAGTAAAATTATGGGAGAACTATGCAACTACAAATTTCTATAAATTGAAAAATCTATATTTATCTTTTTATATGGGTATTGTAATGAAATTTAAGTAAATATTCATATTCTCACCATCAAAGGTTGGTATTTATTCTTAAATTTTGTACATGTTAGATTTCTGCATAGGCCAACCACTGAGAAACTGAGATCCCCCAATGAGATAATATAGATTTCACTAAAACAAAGCAAAATAATGATTTTTTAAATAATGTTCAAATAAGGACTCAAAGTGATATTTTCCATGTATGAGAGACAATCTATTAAAAGGCAGAGTTATAGTATCACAGATATGAAAAAGTTCCAAATATGGCAATACTCTTCCCACTTTTTACCTTCTTCTATAAGAGGGAAGGAAATAGTAGTCAAAGAAAATAAATGATGGAATCAATTTTTGTTTGTTTCTTTTTTAAGAGTGTCTCATGATGTAGTCCAGGCTGGCCTTGAACTGCAGCCATTCTCCCACCTCAGCTTCCTGGAGGAATCAGAATATTTTTAAAAATCAAGAATGAAGTAGTTTTTTTTTTTTAATCTATCCTGTGTACTGATTTAGAGAAAAATGTTCAAAGAGAAATATGAATGCGCAAATTCAGTTCCCTGGGGACTTATTTTATGCATTTCATCACACATAGTATATATTTCAATTCTTTTCTGTTCTACATGAACTTCAAAGAGTCTCTTAATTGAAGGGCTGTCATGTACTTCAATAACAACTAGCAATGAACTATATTAGCAGTGAGTTTTTTTTCTTCCATTTTTAGCTGTACCTCCCTTATGAGTATTATTGACATGTCTGACTTCTCAGTGTTACACGGGTGCATTGCCTCAACTCTCCCCTGGTGCTTTCTCATTCTGTGCTTCCCATTATCTGATGAAGCTATTTACACAGCTGCAGTCTCCATGTTAGGAATGTAAGTATTACATTGTTATCCCGTACAATCAATCTACCCTTGTTTCCGGTTCAGCCAACTGTAATAAATAAAGTATAAATGATACTTCCATTTTGTCTCTCTCCATTTAAAATTGATATCATGTCAAATATAGAATTATTTTTGTAATAGAAGTAAATTTAGCAAAATAAGGTCATATTAATATATTCATAGCATTAAAAATTTAAATTAATGTATAAGTTACATGATTGAGTACCCTATGAAATAATATCCATTAGCCAAATCTCAATTAAAAATAATCACTTCCTCTTTGGGGAATTTGTGTTGATCTTTAAAGAAAGGAGGAAGGTAATATTCTTCTAAGAAATGCTCACTTATCAGCTTTAAACTTGTTTCTTTTTCTGTGCTGCTGTCTAAACAGAATTGTCTGCAAGTCTCAGAAAGCTCCTACACTTTTCTATCACTTTACTCTTGGTTATCCAATACCCTTCATCTCAAATATCTTTAATTCCAATCTATACCTACAAAAATCAATCACCCTTCCAGGGACTGTTCAAATTCTATGCCATTAATAATCCTGGCATCTTTATTCTGTCAAACCTAAGAGATTCCTTATTTAGTACGACCCAGCTTGTGGGGTTGCTTGAGAGATACAATGAGGTGACATGAGTCAAGCCATTCACTAACTTATAAAGCACTATGTAAGTGTTAACCATTACTGTGAGCATTCAAAAGTACTCGCATAAGGCATGAATCAAAGCAACTTCAGAAGCATGTAATATATGCTTCATTTGCAAGCACTAGAAGGAAATCCCACAAAGTTCACATTTATAGTTTATAATTTACTTATTCTGAAAATCTGAGGGTAAGTGTGTATTATAATGCATTGTGCGTTTTTATTCATTGCAAATGAAGAAAAAAGGAAAATCAAGAAGAGAAATCCATTTTATGCTGTATAAGTGGATGAAAATTTAGCCTTCCAGCATCAGATCCTGAAAACTCCTACAAACTACATAATTGTTTATATTTTTCTTTGAATTTGATTCACTATAGAGTCATTTAAGAACCATTGAAGGGCACTATACAATATATTGAGATTGTTTAGCACTGTTGAAACGATGCTATGAGTAAAAACTAGGTAAAATATAATCAAAATTATTAAAATTTAAGAAAAAGAATTTGTAAGCTCAAAACCTTATTAAATCATGTCTTATTCAAGCAAATAACGCTAAACATTTACAATTTCTTGTGTTCGCTCAATTTTACATAAATGTAAATGAGGCACATTATTATTATTAACTTCTGGCACTAAACAGTACACTTTAGGTACATATGCATATGATTAAGGGTTAGACAGAGGGTCTCTGTTATATAATTATAGCATAAAAATAAGGTGCTCAGAAAAATGTGACAGTTTCTGTTTTTTGTTCATGTAAATGTGTTGTATTACAAAAAATAATGCTTGGGCACAAATGCACGTACAATACTTGTGATTTTGTTAGACAAGGCATGAGCCCCATGGAATATTTTAAGGAACTCTTCTCTGAAGATGCTAATTTATAATTCTGTAAGGAAAACAAACCGTATGTCTGCATCTATCACTGAAATTTGTTAGCAGGTTGCCTCCTCATTTATGCATCAAAAGACAATAAAGTCATCAGGGATGTTTATTCCTAGTCAAGAGAAAAAAAAATATCTTACTTGGGGACCCAGCACATAATAAAATATAGACACACGGAGCGGCGCTGCTTATTTAACCGGCATATGGAGCTGGCGCGGTGCCTTCACTGGACGCCTCCCCTTCATCGAGGTGCGTGTGGCTGCGTAGCCACATTGCCTTGCTCCCTAATTGTTCCAGTTCTCCATGGGGACTTGAAGTGAAAAGGAAAGCCCGATAACTGCGGATGTTCACTGAAAGCGGGACTGCCACTTACTGAATGCTATCATGTGTCCATTCTCAAAAAATCACCAAAGTGAGTTTTTAGATTATATAACTGTGCATCTTTAAAAACACCCATAGAGTTTCAGTAAGAAGAGCTAGTATGAGCCACAATGTCTCTGACGCCCAAGGCTGTGGTCTTTCTCTTACACCGTGCACCTCATGAAGCTGGGCAGCACTCACCCGGTCCTACGGCCACCTCTCAACAGGTCAAGAATCAGGAAATTTCTTGCTAACGGAGCTATTTAGTAATGTTATCATTTCACATGATTTGCTGAGGCTTCCTCAACAGCTATGCTTTCAGGAACTTCCATTCACCATTGTAAAAGTTGATCACAAGTAAGTCTAAAAGGTTTTAACTTTCTCTTTGCAGATAAACTTTTATTCCTGCATCATTTTGCTGCCATTATATGCAGAAATGTAAATTAAAGGCTTTCACCTCTGTTAAGGAGTAGAGGTGCATTTATAATAAATGGGAACACTGGGGACTCACCCCAGCAGCAACCAGTACCACATAGCACAGTGCCGGGCGTGGTGGCTCACACCTGTAATCCCAGCACTTCGGAGGCAGGAGGATTGCTGTGATGTGAGTTGGAGGCTGAGCTCAAGGCCAGCCCGAACCACAAAAGGGAGACCTTGTCTAAAAAAAAACTAAAAAAAAAAAAAAAAAAAAAGAAAGAAAGAAAGAAAGATACAGGACGTAGATGCCTATGCAATTCATGCCAGTTAAGGGTGATAAATGATTCGAAATTATTTTCTATTGAAGTGAGTTGTATGAACTATATTTCTTCATTTCTACCCAATATCTCAGGAGTTTATATGTATCACTCACTTCTTCAAATAAACACAATTTCCTTTACTTCTGTCCCTCTGTAGACTTTCATCTTGGATATAACTTTTTATCTGTATGTGCAATTTTGTAAGATTTCTAAGTTGTCTTTTCCAATTTCACACACTCAGCTGCTTCTGCTTACTTTTTCTCTATTTTCTATTTGTCATTCTCAGATTAGCCTGCCACCTGCTCCTCAATAAAGAGCAGGAATTTACTGTTTAACTACAAATGAGAAATATAATCACAAAGAGATTTAGAATCTTGAGTACAAAATGGGAATAAAATTATTAAGCCAATTTTCCTCCTTCCCTCTGCAGCCTGGCAGTTTGCATAAACAGTAGTACTTTCTTATGCATACATGATCCAGTTGTCATGTCTCAGAGCACCTGGGGGGTAACACTCCCAGATTTCCTCTGACTGGAAACTCTCAGGTCAGACTGGGATGCAGCTCAGGGGTGCAGAACGCACTGAGCATACGGGAGGACCATGAACAACTGTCACCACCAAGAAATATTCCTCTGATTAGAAAAAATAGTGCGTCTTCTGTCCTGCTAAAAATTATAAAGAAGAGCTAAAAAAATCATAGGAAAGCCACGTATTTTTTCCAGATGAGGTTTAGTAATGAATACAGAAGACTCGGATGACATTTTGTTTTTTTAAAATACAAACTTGAGGAAAACTTAAAGCATTTATATACGACACAAAATTAGTGCCTGTTCCAAGAGCCAAAGAGAAGGAAAAGAGTAATCAAAGAACAACTTAAGAAGAAAATGCACCAAGCCAATCCCAAAGGCAAGACATCACTTGAAGTAAATAAAAATGCTCATCATTTAACCTAAATTTAAGATGTTTTAGGAATGGGATATACTTACAGGGAAATCATCATTCTCCTTTTTTATCAGTGGAAAATATAAAGGAAATACAATTTGGAAACAGGTGAAATGAAAACACATGGCTGATTTGCTTCCAACTGAGCTCTCATCTCCAGGGAATCACTCACAACAAGGCAGAGAACACTGAGGAAAATGCAGAACCTCGATGGAGTGATGCTAACAATTTTTCCCAAAGTGA
>PVIR01012470.1:10635-44732 GCA_004026965.1 Petromus typicus
CCTCCCGAGTGCTGGGATTACAGGCGTGAGCCACCACGCCCGGCACTGTGGTATGTGGTACTGGTTGCTGCTGGGTGTGGGTCGCCACACCCAGTATTGTTATGTGGTTACCGGGGAATCGAACCCGGGTCCTTGCGCTTGCAAGACAGGCGCTGGAACCACTGAGCTAACTCCCCGGCCCCCCAACTTTTGATGCAGTTCTTAAAAACAGTTCCTGAAATCATTCTCAGGTTGTAAGCACAACTCTGACAATAAACTGCTTCATTATGGGGGAAGTTAAGACTCAGCAAGTTGATATAAAGACAGGCTGGACCACTGATTACAGATTCTCAGATACGGGATGCAAAGACCCTGTGGATAGAAAATAGTGAAGGTGTTCTTCAACAAAAATAGGTTAGGATATCCTTTGGGAAAGGAAAAGGTGAAACAAGCAGAATCAGAGTTGGCATCCTCGCTTCAAAAATATTTGTTTTGGGATTTGAAGAAATCAGGAATTAATATACTATCAGTTGACCAATGTCCTAGTAATGACAGAAAATCCACAGATGAAAAAGAAATTTCTGAAAAGACGTCATATAAGACTATATTTCTAATTTCAATATTAAGTAAGATAAAACTGATTTGCTTCCCTATTGTAAAATTCCTGGTTTATGTGCAAAATAGAAGCAAGAAAACTAAAAAACACACAAACAAACAAAAAAACCCCAAATATTTGGAACCAGCCCACCCAAATTTAAAGATCCAATTCAAAAACAGGCATGTGAAATGAACAGATACTTTTCAGAAATAAGAGCAGGTAAGAAGTATGTGAATAAATATTCAACATCAGTGGTTATTTAAGAGATGAAGATGAAAACAACACTGAGATTTCATCTCACTCCACAAAGAATCACTGCTATCTCAGAATTAGCCAGCAACAAATGTTGGTAAGGCTGCACAGAAGAAGGAACCCTTCTCCACTGTTGGGGAGAATGCAGACTTGTACAACCTTTGTGGAAATTAGTGTGGAGATTCCTCAAAAAGCTAGGATTGGAGGTTCCATTTGATCCAGCCATTGCTCTCCTAGGTATATACACAAAAGAATTAAAAGATTCATATCATAGCGACATATGTGCACCTATGTTTATAGCAGCTCAATTTGTGATGGCTGTATCTTGGAAACAACCAAAATGTCCATCAACTGAAGACTGGATAAAGAAGATGTGGTTCTTTTATAGAATGGAGTATTACTCTGCCATTAAAAATGATAAGATTGAGGGGCCGGGGAGTTAGCTCCGTGGTTCCGGCGCCTGTCTCGCAAGCCCAAGGACCCTGGTTCGATTCCCCAGTAACCACATAACAATACTGGGCGTGGAGACCCACACCCAGCAGCAACCAGTACCACATACCACAGTTCCAGGCGTGGTGGCTCACGCCTGTAATCCCAGCCCTCGGGAGGCAGAGGCAGGAGGATTGTGATGTGAGTTTGAGGCTGAGCTCAGGGCCAGCCTGAACCACAAAGCGAGACCCTGTCTCCAAAAACCTAAAAAAAAAATGATAAGATTGAGTCATTCATACTCAAATGAATGCACCTTGAGGACATCCTCATAAGTGCAATAAATAGGTCACAGATGTGTAAATACCATATCTTTTCTCTGGTATGAGAAATTGAAGATGGAAATGAGTTGTAGTACATATAGTTGATATTGTGAAATAGAAAATATTTAAAAGGAAAGAAGGTGTAGGGATAAATAATGAAGGGGAAAAGAATGTGATAGTAATAAAAAAAGGAAACAAAGCTTATGTATATAGGGGGTGGCAGCTTTCGGGGGAGTGGGGGAAGGGGAAAAATGAGAATCAAGTCGTGTTATATTCTCATACAAACTCTCAGTGTTGAATGTGATGATGATGTGTATTTATAATGTTCCAGTAAAGATTTGAATAACTTTTTAAAAAGGCATTTTGGTTCTTAATAGAAAGTTATTTTTTAATTAAAATTCACAAGACCAAGATATTAATTTTTTAGACAACAACGTTTAAGTTAGGTAAGCAGAGCAATATTTTGCCATAAAGTATTATTTTTAAAGGAAGCTGTCCTTGTTGTTTGGCATAAATAGATTAATATGTTAGAAGAGTTTATTATATTCTGCTAATAAGCACATAGATCTATCTTCTTTTAGGAAATCGCTACTCAGTATAAATCTCAACTGCTAAGGACTATTCTTTAGCAAAACAAAAAAAGGTGAACTTTACTGACAGTTTTCCAAAACTCTCACTTAGTAAAGAACTGCATTTTGTGAAGTAAAAATTATTTTTTGCTATCCAAGATGTAAATTAACAGAGAGACAATAACAAAATAATATACATGTCACAATTTACAAATAATGATGTCACGATACAGATTATCAACCTAGTGCATTGATATCGTTCACATATGATAGTTCCCTAACCCAATACTGACAGTGTGCAATTTCACTCAGGAGTCAAGTTATGACCAAATACTGAGAAAGTCTTTGAGGAACCACCTTTTCTTACATAGTGTCCATTTATATACTCTACAGCAAGTTTTTGGGTGCTCCTTTTTAAATTTTTCTTTGGTAAGCATTAATCGATTGGAAAAAGTCTTCAGATCAGTTCTGTGAAAAAAACGTCAGCTTTCTAGTCCCCTTTTTTCACATGCTCTATGTATGACCTCCAGAATATCACTATGAAGGACCATGATGTCAGTTTCTACTCCAAGTGTTTCAGTCAGCAGTGCTTGGCTGATAAGGAGTATGCCAGTTGCTTAGCATATTATATCATTGTGACTTGCAAATGATGATGGGATGTGTAATGGTCTGTAAAAATAACTGAAAATTATTCAGTCTTCGCTGAATAAACTTGAAAAGCTAGTTTGTTGACTATTGAACTATCACCAAAATGATGGCAAATTCTCTCTTTCCAACAAATAATTGTCCAAATACACTTGCTATTTCATCAGTATAAAAATTAAAGAGCAACTATAAAGAATTCTGGAAGAGGGCCGGGGATTTAGTTCAGTGGTTCTGGAGCCTGTCTTGCAAGCCCAAGGACCAGGGTTCGATCCCCCGGTTAACCACATACTATACTGGGCATGGAGACTCATGCCCAGCAGCAACCAGTACCACATACCATAGTGCTGTGCATGCTGGCTCACGCCTATAATCCCAGCACTTGGGAGGCAGAAGCAGAAGGATTGCTGTGATGTGAGTTTGAGGCTGAGCTCAAGGCCAGCCTGAACCACAAAAGGGAGACACTGTCTAAAAAAAAAAAAAAAAAAGAAAGAATAAATAAAAACAGGCTCTTAAAGACCCCAGGGTAAATTATGTACTTCCACTTACCACTGTTTGCTGTGCTGGTTTAATCATTTGTTTTACTCTGTTCATATTTAATATGTAATTCATTTATTTATTTTACAGATTTTCACTATTTAATGATGTGAATAATATTATATATAGAGTGACAAAATGATGTTATCAGTGCCTGTTCTCCAAAAATTCACAGAGTATTTAGGGAAGCAAAACACATACACTGTATATGACTGGGAATGATTGAAAGCTTTTCTTCTGTTTGTGTCCTGATAAGTATATCTAGAAAAGACATTGCCTAGAAAGAAATTTCCTCCAAGACATTTTCATACTCCAATTCTATTCTTTAACTTCTACTTGTCAAATTTTACTGCTTATTTGATTATTACATTATGATTTCAGTAATACTTTTGAGACTAAATCATGGTAGCTCATCTTTCACAAATGCAGCTGATTTACTTAAGAGCTTAGCATCTCTAACTGCCAGTAGAATCATCTACCCCAATCCTGGAAAAGTAATCTAAGGTACTATACTTTGTGTAAAATGAAATATTTATACAAAATAAGATATTTTAATGTTTTATAAATTTTATAAGAATTAGTAGCATTATTTCTTGAATCTATGTTTTGGTTTTTCTAAGTTTAAGGTTGGAAGAACTATTCTTTCCCATGTTTTTATAGGGCCTGAATTACACCACTAACATAACTTTTTCTCATATTTCTGATCCTACTATTCACAACACAATAAATACTTAAGAGTAGACCCTAGGAAACATGTATCTTTGTTTTCCTGATGTCTAATACAATCTCTGGCTTATGCTTATTAAATACTTCTCACACATTGTCAAATCTGGTCATGGTATATACCAGCATAGGCAAGACTCTAGAATTTCTAATAGCCACTATGGAAATCAGCATGGAGTTTTCTCAAAAACTTGGATTAGAAATTCCATTTGACCCTGCTATTCCTCTGCTAGGTATATACACTAAAGAATTAAAAGATCATATCTCAATAATGTATGTGTGCACATGTTTATAACAGCTCAGTTTGTGATAGCTAAATTTTGGAAACAACGCAAATGGAGACTGAATATTTTTTAAAATAAAATGGAGTATTACTCTGCCATAAATAATGATAAATTTGAGTCATTTATACTCATATGTACATACCTTGAGGATGGACTCATAAGTGAAATAAATAGGTCACAGATGTGTAAATACTGACTTTTTTCTCTGGTATGAGAAACTGATGGTGTAAATGAGTTCTAAAATTTAGGACAGATATGATGAAAAAGAAAATATTCAAAGGAAAAAATGTGCTTAGGGCTAAGTAAAGAAGGGAAAAAAACATTTGATGCTGAAAAAAGGAAACAGAATTATATCTATTGGGGGCAGGGGGTTGTAGGATGGGCAGGGGAATGGGAAAAAATGAGAATTGAGTCATGACATATACTGGTACAAATTCTCAATGTTGAATGTGATCATGATGTGTGTATAAAATGTAACAATAAAATAAATCATAAATAAATAAATAAACAGAAGTTTTAATAGAGAATCTATCAGCATTTACTAATATATTGTCCTAATTGTAACATTTTGGTTTGAACTTGGGGCATTGTGACTTCATAGCACTCAACTGTGCTATGCAACAAAAGGAATACTGCACATTCAGCCTAATAGGATTTGTTTAAGTTGCACATATGTCATATGCACATTTTATGGGGCTCATAAAATTCATCTTTACATAATTTAAAACTTGATCCCTTCAGCCTTTGCACAGACAACATTATAAATAGATGGTTTGGGAGAATCAGAAATATTTCTAAATTAGAAAATGCAAAACAATGAAGAGGAACCGTTTTAAACTGCTCAGCTGTTTATGTCAGGCTGTTTTGAAGAATTATTTCAGTTTTCTGCAAAACCATCATTCACCCTTGAATTTGAGTGTTGTGCTTGTTTTCCACAGTTATTCCCGTGATTCTAAACCTGGAGGTGTCAATGCCCTAGAAAAAAATTGCCTCAACTGACTGAGAAAATTTGTGGTCCTATCTCTACCTCTTTGGTTATGGTTTACCCCAGCTCAGAACCTCTGCTCCGTCCATTAACAGTTGACTACAACTCAACATTCAACAAAAACTGTGTGCTAGTCACTTATCCAAGGATTCAGACAGTATTCTTGGCCACAGTGGTCTTGCCTTCTTCAAAAGTTGGTCTGTACTATTCATGTCTGTTTTATAATTTTAAAATGGCTATAAATTTAAACTTGTAGAAAAGTTTTAAAAGGAAAAGCCAACAATTTTATGTCTGAGTGCTCAGAGATAAGTTATTTATATGTATTACATCTCTCTAGAGCAAAGCCACAATGTGAGAAATATTAGTAATTCTTCTAAAGGGAAGATAATAATGGCTCAACCAGACTATGTAACTGGCAAAGTGCCACAAAGCAAACAATAGTGTTGGGGATAGAAATGAAGTTCATTTATTTTTCTTGCTTTCTAAACTGGATTTCTTATATTTTCAGTTTTATCTCCTGTACTTAGTAAAACACTATAGGTTCTTAATATTTTGATGTGTGTTAATATTATTTTTATTGTGATACTGTGTGAATTTAAATTTTTCATGCTAACTCATGTTAACTCAAGCCTTTGTATTTAAGTAGGTCTAAGTGGCCAGAAAAAAAAAAAAAGTGAAAGTAAAATAAAATAATCCAGTAAACACTACTTCTGTAATCTGGTTCACTAGTTGATTTGCATGTGTTTTACCTTCCAATTGTTCAAAATTTATACACACACACATACATTTGGGTCTAAAATTATTATTTATAGAAAACAGTATGGAGATTTCTAAAAAAAAAAAAAAAACTAAAATGGAATTTCATTTGACCCAGCTATTTCTCTCAGAGATTTTTTTCCAAAAGAGTTAGAGACATCGTACCATGGTGGTATATACATATTCATATGCATAGCAATGAAACTCATAATAGTTAAATCATGGACTCAGCCTAAATTTCTATCAACAGAAGAAAGGATGAAGAAAATGCAGTACTTATACACAGTGGGGTATTGGTCCGGCATAAAGGGTGGACCTGAGTCACATGTGGGAAAATGGATGTATCTTGAGACCTTAATATTAAATAAATGAGATACATATGCTAAGTATGAGAGAATTAATGCATGAATAATTTATAAAATAAAAACAGCCAATAGGAAAAAGAGACAGAAAAAAGTTATTGCAATCCAGTATGAACAATGTAACTAAAACTGTACCATGATTTAGTATTTTTTTTTTGTCTTATATGGGTTTTTTCTTTGCCTATTAGTCTGGGTGTTAATCTGCATATATCATAATTAACTTGATAACAACTGATAAACCAAATAAAGTAATATTATACTGTTAAAAAGAGGTGGGGGAAATGGAAGAAAAAAATTAGATTGTTATATACATGTACCAACTTCCTACAATGAATGTAATAATTATGAACTGAAAATGTAATTCTTAATTAATTTTATTAGCATATTTTATACATACAATATGATCACATTCAATATTGAGAATAGTGGAAAAGTTCAAAAAGTTTGTGTTTGCACTGGAGATGAAAGGATCCATATAAAGACCGAGTCCTCACTATGGTCCCCCTTGTGAGTCTGTGCCAGGAGGCCTACTGGTGTACAATGAAAGGCTGAAAGGTGTGCCGAAGAAGGCTACAGGGCCTGCTCTGGGAGCCAGAGAGTCTGTGGGATATCGGGGGGAAAGATTCCAGTTGAAGGTGAAGACTGGAGCTCCTCCGGAGTCAGAGAACTGATCCTTCCCTCATTTCCCTTGTATTCCATTCCAGCAGCAAGCCTACCGGTCAGTCTTCTGCTTTCACTAGATTCCTTCAGCCACACTCAGAACTATGCTGACTGAATTTACTTGTCTATGTCTTACTCACATTAAAACAATAATTTAGCTAACATAATACACCCTTTGTCAACTTGATACCCAGACATGTTTCCTTAAATCATAGTCTCCAGACACAAAGACAAGTTCATAATCACACCTAACACATTCCAATGTCATGCATACAAACAGAAATGCACAATTCCTTCCCAGGACAGAAGACAAGTTTTCTTTGGGTAACCCTCCTAAAGTTTCATAACTTGAATATTATAACACAGGTTGAGTGAATTTGAAGTCTATCAGTGTAAGTACTACATAGGAAGCAGTTTGGGAGAGAAGTATTTCAGTTGTAATCCTCACTTCTCCAAATGATCACAGGGTCAAACCTGGCATTCAGATCTACCTTCTACTGCACATCCTGTCTTTCATCTACCTTTATCAAGCACCTCAGCACGTTTTGGTTCTTTACTTGGTGAGGTGACCTACATTTTCATCCCCGAAGTTTCTGGACCATTTGTCACCCTGCCTGGATGGGGTTGTTGTAGTATCCATTGGCCTTAATAACAGAGCACGGTAATACTGGGGGATTCCCATGGAGTCTCCTCCACTCCTACTATATTATTCCTTTTTTCCTTTGTAGAGTATAGTCCATTTTCCCTCTGGACAGTCTGAATCACTTACACTTGCTAACATTGATACTTCCTTTTTGGCTTGTTTCCTCAGAGACATGAGGAAAACAAAATGACCAGATTTTTTTAATAAGTTTTATAATTGTTGATTCCTGGAACAAACCCTCCTCTCAAAGTAAGATTTCAAACGAGCAGAGCATAGACCCTCAGAAAAAAAAAAAAGAAGCAACAATTTTGTTAGTGGATCACTGAGGGTAATAGGGGCAGTACTATTCCCACTTGCACCCCTTCATTCCTGGACATATGAAGTCTGGCTGTGGGAAACACAGCACCATACAGTAGATGCTGATTCAAAGCATATACAACCTCTTGAAGAACCTTGCCCAATCCGTGAGAACTACTGTCACTTAGAAGGCATTGTAACTGCATCTTCAAAATGCCATTCCATTTTGCTATAAATCCAAGTGCATCTGGATAGTGATGAACATGGTAAGACCAGTGAATCCTATGAGCCTGCACTCACTTCCTCACTTCTTTGGCTGGAAAATGTGTTCCTTGAATAGAGGCAATGCTGCATGGAATTCCATTGTGATAGCTAAGGCATTCTGTAAATGCACAGGTGGTACTTTTGGCAGAAGCATTACCTGCAGGGAAGGCAAATCTTTATCTAGACATAAGTATCTATGACAGTTCAGAACAAGTGCTGTCTTCCATGTTGCAACCAGTACAATATGTTCAATCCACTGCCCTGGGAATGGTGTCACCTCAAGGCCACAGTCTGGGACTGGGATATTGGGCAGTGGCTGTAGCCAGCCCAGACTTGGTAGTGGACCTCCGTTTTCCTGTGCTCTTGAGCAACCTCCATCTCAGACACTGTGGTCAGACTGTTTGGGAATCCACTGGGCAATAACACAAGTGGCTGAAGAAGTTGACTTATCTAAACAATGATTCAACCGATGCACTTGATTATTAATTTCCTCTTCTACTGAGGTTATTTTTGATAGACATTTTTATGGATACAAACCTTTTCTATCCTTTACCAATAGAGAAATGACTGTCAATATAACTCTTCCCCAGATTTCCTTGTCACCAATTCTCCAGCCATTTTTCTTCCAAGTTCCTGACCATCTAGCCAGACTGTGGCTGTAGCCCACTGATCAGTACCATCACACATCCTTCCAGTTTTCCTCCCACTGCCGGAAGTTCTCCCAATGTAAAGATTTCTCTTCAAAACTCTCCTTCAGGGACATCCTGGAAGGGGCAGTAATGCCGCAGATACCTGCGTATAAGCAGTGCCTGCATAGCCAGCTGAACCTCATATAAACCAACCCTCAGCCTACGTTTTTTCTGACAGTTGATCAGAACAACAGACTCACTTGAGCACTTCCATTTCACTAAGCCTCTGAATCTCCTCATCAACTGTGCACCACAGAGTGTCACATATCACTGAATCTTTCACAGTGCACCCGGTTTTGGTCTATACTTTCCCAACCAGAGAAACTGTTAACACCTTTTTTGTTTCCCTTCATGAGCTGCAGCATTGAATTCAAAATCTCTGCTCAATGGGCTTCTATCTACAAACCCAGCCTGACCCAGCTGTATGCTTTTGCCCACATTATGAAATCCATTCCTATGTAAATGCACAGGAAAATCCATACCTATGAAATCCATTCCCACACTTGCACATCAGGGTGCTACTCATAAGAGTCAGAAAACTGAAGATCTCTGGAAGAATAGCAAACCTTGTCACACTATGTACTTCACCCTCAGGAGCCTTGTTGTAGGCTTAGAGGCAGAAGTGACAACAGATGGTCCTGAGGAGTGTCAGTGTCATGGTACATGCTCAGCGTGTGATAGATTTCTCAAGTGCACCAGGAGGGCCCCCCCCTGGGGTGGTGAAATCATTTCCCCTGGCAGACATCCTCGGCATGGTCAGGAACCTCCCGAACATCTTCCTCCCACTGTCTTCTGAGCAGTGCCCTCACTTTTACTTCAGATAACTTTTGAGGCTCAACATTAAATTGATGGTGCCTTTCAAGCAATCCAATGCTGAGGGCCTGTGTTTCAGTTTCTGCATTCTCAGCCCTGCAGCTACAGAAGAGGATATTCTCTTTCACAACATACTGAGAAGTTTCTTATATGTCCTTGAAGTTGAGAACTTGAATCTTTGAACTCTTCATTACCTTTTATTCATTTGCCTGAATATTTAGAAGACTTCAGATTCAAATAGATGTTTTGAGGTCATTATTTCCCTCACTTGTATCAAGACATCAGTAGGTCTATGATGGGAGGTTGAAAGGTTTGTGCTAGAAGGTGAGGGGTCTGTGTTTCAGGCTGAAGTCTGAGCTGGAAACCAGAAGACAGTGTCCAGGGTGAAGATGGAGACTGGAGCTTCTACAAAGAGAAGTGAGTCTCCCTTCATTTTCTTTTTTATTCCATTCAGGTGAGAAGGTTATTCATCCTTGTGATTCACACCCAGGGTGGCTCTTCTGTCCTCAGTAAATTCCTTCAGCCACACCCACGACTAGGCTGATCCAATTTATTTGAGCATGTCTTATTCACATGGAAACAATCAGTTAACTATCACAACTGTGGATACCATGTTCTAATGCTATTTTTAGTAATGAGACTTGCATGAGTATCTTACCTTCATATAGTCTTATTATTTTCCCTAGGTATAATAATTCAAGTGAGTTCTTTGGATGAAGCATTTTCCTACCAAAGAAGAAATAATACATTTTGCATATAATAAAAATCTCATTGTTTAAACTTGCTTCAGCTCATATTGTCCTCAGTAACAGAAACTTCTTAAAATTTCTTTTTAATGGGTTGAATAATTGATGTCAAACTGCTTTTTTACCTATTATAGTTCATCATATCCTTATACATTGTCAAAATAGTGGCAATAAATATGCTGTTTTCTTTTTACCTTTTATGCCCTGAATTAAATTTTTTTCTTGGAGTTCTCTGCATGTTTATATGCCTTTATTCTATCATAATGAAATAATAGTTTGCCTTCTTTTACAATCTATTCTAGTATCTTTTAAAAAACTTGTTTTGAATAAAAATAAAGTTATGTTATGACCATCAATTTAAATGATTACTATTTGTGATATTTTGCTTCATAGATAAGGCTCTGCTTATATCTGAAGTTTCCTTTGGTGCCTATGAGCTTACAAACACGAGGGCAATACATGCATAGCCTGGAGAGTGGCCCCTTCCCACTTCTTCGTGTAGTCTTAATTATAGGACTTTTCATAAGACCCACATAGAATACACTGAAAAACATTACTACATATGCTTACTCAAGCATTGATTCTTTATTCTTTGACACCCATCTCACTGCTGGGTAGAACCAGGGTAGGTTTCTATTTGCTCTTCATTTTTCCTTCCAGGTCATTTTAGGTCATTTCCAGGTCATTTCTTTAACATTCAATTTTGAATCCTATATTCTCAAAATATATCACAAATGTCAAAATTTATTACAAACAACCTATTCTTTATACAGTAACCTAATGATTTACAAATCACTCCTTCTCATTTCTTGAATATTTTAACCACACAGAAAATCCCATGACTTTACAGCTTTCCTGTTAAAAGTTTTCACTTAAATATCCTAAGATATTTACTTTTTAGACTAAAACTTCTTTTTTAGAATAGTTGTTTAAAATTAAGCAACATCGTATAACTCTTTCAAAGCCTCCAATGGTTTCTCATTTCATTAAAGGCAACACCAAAGCATTACATCCCTTGTTACTTCTTTCATCTCACCTACTACTGCTTTCCTCATTCACTGTTCCAAGCCTCTCTGACTTTCTTGATGCTCCTTGACAGTCTTGGTACCTTCTTGAGTGATTTAGTATTCTTTTATACTTTTCGCCTGGGTTCCTCGGCCTACACTGACAAGAGGCTGGTTATATTATTTTGTTCAAATCTTCTAAAAGTCACATCATTAAAGGTTTCCCTCCTTACCTTATTCAAAACTTTACACTACTCTATTAATCAAATTTCAAATATCCACTTTTATTTTTCTCTTTAATATTTATCCCTATATATTAAACTATATATTTTACCAATTTATCTTATCTGTCTCCACCCACTAGAATGTAAGCTTTTTGTGTGTATGAAGTTTACTTTTCTGCTTCATGCATTACTGTATGCCTAAGAAGTGGGAGGGCCTAGAATACACGGGTACCCAAGAAAACATACAAAACTATAATACATAGTAAAATATAATGAAGAATATAAGAAGAGTTCAGAAAAGAGACAATAATAAAAGGGATATGAAAATTCAATGAAAGTTTCACAGAACGAGTGAGTTAGAATGTAGCCCTGAAAAGATGAAAGAATTAAATACAAAAGTATTTAGAGTAAAGGACACTTCTATTATAAACCAAGTTGTTGAATGTAATTACATTCAAATTTCATTCAGGTTACTTAAACTGAAAGTTCTTAAGAGGATTTTGTGGTGTATAATTTTATATGTTTATGAAATTGCATTGATTTTTGACTTTTGTTTATTATCTACATGAGGCTGTCGAATATTGATAGATGTTTATTGAATAATACCTCCTCACTAGCTTAAATATCTAGTTTGGTTACATTTGTCCAGCTAAATGTCACTGTTTATTGATACATGTTCATGAATGGAATAATAAATATTGATATTTTCTCATGCTACTTTTGTCTATTCATAAATCCTCTATAAAATTCCACTCTTCTTTTTTAAAGTAACTGTTATTTCCATATACAAATGTATATATGGCTAGTAGTCTGATCACAAAAAATTATCCCGAGTATCTAAAATAACTTAGTTATTTATACATAAACTAAATCTATTGAAAACTTGGAAAGGTTCTTTTTTTATAAGCTTAGAATGAAATTGCCTACAAAGAAATACCATAACAAGTTAGAAATTATTTGTTCCAGACGTTATTTCATCTATGTAATTGGGTATTATATCCTAACAATTATCATTACATAGCAGAGATTATGATGACATAAACTCTCAGTTAAGAGCCATTTGTAACACTGTCCTAATATACATCTAAAATGAAGGTAAAATATATTTCTAAAATGTGCACTAGGGGGCCTAGCTGAATTTAGTGGCACTCACATTAGCTGTAAAAATGTTGTGTCAACTAGGGATCATGTCCACATACAGTGTAGATATTACAGATACAAAATATTTCTGTAAGGATAGAGCACTTTATTGAAGCACTAAATAAATATTACTGTGTGGAAAAGATAAGAAGTAATGTCTTGAGTCTAAATTATTAAGTCACCTTAATAATGACACACTTCTCCAGACATCACTGGATTATATTTTCTAAACGTAGTTCTGAATACCTTGTCTATGTGATATTTTATGTCTTATAAGGAAAGCCAGAGGGTTGTGCCTGCTTATAAACTCATAGATACCACTTATTTCATTTGTAAAAATCTCTGTCATCTTTATGATATCTTTCAATACATGTGTTTCTTCAAAGACTGATCATTTTAGAAATAGCTTTTCATGTCATATAAACCAAAGACCATTCACTATTTCTTAATAGCTTGAAATCAACTAATTTTTCAAAATAACACTCCTTTATTGGAAAAGTTTTCTTAAAATATTGGAACTTAATCAGCATAATTTAATAAGATTTACTTTATTCAATGTACTTAGCATTTATTCAATTTAAAATGATGCTATTTCTGTTTCACAAAGTATTTTCTTTGGAAATATTAGAAGCATTAATACTGAGTAAAAAGGAGAGACCACATTAAGAGTCAACTATTGCTCCTCTCTTAATAATTCTCCAGTGGTAATAATAATGACAATTAATAATACAGTATATATTGGGAAAATTTAAGTAAATCACATTCCTACCCTCCAGGAACATATAATATAATGGAGATTAAAATCCAAACACCTATGGAATTTTAACATTGGGTATTGGTGAAAAGATAAATAAATAAGTAGTAGGAATTTGGAGGAGGAAAATGATCCTTATTCCTCTGCCTAATCCTAGAGAGTTTCATGTAAGAGAGGGAAGATGTACAGAAAGGTGTCATTTCAAAGTAAAGGCCCAAGTAAGGAAAGGATATTCATAGCAATGAAATTTTGTATTTCCTAAGTACTGTGTGTTGAACACTGGGATAAGAACATTTTACAGGTGTTATTTCATCCCTAACTACCTGATCCTGTGAGTAAACATTCATTCTCTCTTTCTTTCACAGAGAAAGGAGCTGAGATAAATGAGTTTCCTAGAGCTGGTCATATCACCCAGGCAGAGTTCTATCACCAGCTGCTGACCGGTATCACCAAGTCCATGAAGACAGACTCAGAATATCTGACTCCACAAAATAAAGCTTCTGTGCCAAATCTCAAATTTGTATTCCTACTCCTTCAGTCTACCTGGTCAATAGAAACCATCCTTTACTCTTCTGGAACAATCCACATCAAAACAGTGACCAAGCTGCAAGAATACTTACTTGGCAACATTTCTCATTTTATACTTTCTCTTCATTATCACAACCAGTACACATAATCACCCCCAAACACATAGAGCATTCATTGAGCTTAGCATCCAAACTTCCAACAACCTGTATGTTTAAGAAGCATATATTACATCTCAAACAAAATGCTGAGAAATTGGATTGTAAAAAATGATTAAAACATTTCCTGCTCTCCAAGAATCTAGTGGATGAGCATATACAGAATGACAGACTTATCCACATGGGCAGAAGTACTGGAGAAAGAGAAGTATGTTTGAAATAAAGACAGAATTTATGAAATTCTGAAAAATTCAAGGGTACCAAGGTGGTTGAATTGATTGTAAGGGAGAAAGTAGAGTTAGATGACACCAACAGTGTGGACAGGAATTAGAAAGGTAGTACTTTTTCATCTCTCTACTTCAGCATTATAGATACCGTAGGCCAGATATTTCTTTTTCTTTTTATAGAGAGGAGTGCAGATCTGTTCATTTCAGGGTGTTTAGTAGCATTCCTAACTACATCCTAGATGCCAGCGGTCCCATCGCAACACGGTATGGTAGAAACTGTCTCCAAATATGGCCAAATGTCCTGTGGGAGCAAAATCGTTTCCATGTGAGAACTTCTGTCATAAGGCCTCAAAAGTCTTTTAAAGATATTTGGACATTATCCTCATGTCAACAAGGGTAATAAACAGCAGTATGGAGGGAGACAAATCTCAAGATTAGTCAAGAATGGAAAAAGGGAAGAAAGTCAGATGAGGATGCAACATCTAAATGTTGTTCTTACCATTCCAAAGTTCTACCACTTCAGATGACCCGGGTAAAAGATATTTCATGCCCCATCATATGGCGCAAGTATTTATAACTCCCTCTTTGCTCATGTAGGCTCTAAAAATCTAGAGTATTACTATTCTGACACAGATATTCTAAATAAACTTAATTTCTGCATTCTAATATTATCATTTCCCCACTGGTTTATCTTCTATAATACCACTTAATGTTTTATCTTATCATAATAGCTTTGATTCCTTAAAGCTTCCAATCTACATATAATGCAATATCACACCTTCTTAATTTTTTTATCTTTTTCTTATATTGAGTTTGAATTTTTTTTAACAGGGTCTTTCTTCTTGTAGTTCAGGCTGGCCCTGAGCTCAGCCTCAAACTCACAGCAATCCTTCTGTCTCTGTCTCCCGAATGCTGGAATACAAGCATGAGCCATGGCGCTTGACACTGTGGTATGTGGTAATGATTGCTGGTGGGTGTGAGTTTCCACACCTGGCATTGTTGTATGTGGTTACTGGGGGTCAAAACTGAGCCCTTGTACTTGCAAGGCAGGTGCCAGAACCACTGAGCTAAATCCTTGCCCTTGATTCATTCTTATAGTTAAGATTGCTGTCAGCTAATCATAATTTTTTTCTAGAAAACAGAAACAATGTGGTCTACATCTCATATATTATAGATTAAAATGGAAAATTTTGAGAGAACAGGATTCATTTTCATTAAATTGAGACAGAAGCATTTTTTCTTCCAATGAATGTTTGTACTCTTCAACTAAATAATTCCCATATAAATCTCCTAGACAAGACAATAGATATATAAGAACAAGATTTTAGCTGAAACAATATGATACTACAAAATGCTGAAGAAATTGTACAATCATTGATAAAGAAAATTTAAAGTAGCCAATTGCAAAAATATCATGCTTTTGTAATTACTCCACCATTTAGAAGATGGAGAATCAAAATTCACTTTACCTGTTTGTTTTAATCACAAAACAGCTGAAAAAATAAGGAAAGTTTCTAGGGATCCAAATACTATTTGACATAATTTTTGATGAATTAATAATAAAATGAAGGAAAGAGGTTCAGTATATTTCCAGTATTTTAAGTGGCTGACAATAGAAATACTGATACATAATCATGTACAGAAAATGGCCACCTGCTATCCATGACCTAACAAACATTGCAGTTAAACTAGCAAACTCAGTTATACATTTATTCTACTTTGATAGATACCTCAACATTAAAATGAACTTTTAAAAATTTCTTCATAAATTCACAGCAAGACAAGGTATACTGAACTCTCCTTTCTCTTCCCCTACTTCCTAAAAAGGTAATTATCCTACATCATAACTTTAATCCACTTCACACCCCACAATCAAAATTAAAGGAATTATTATGGATTTTCTTTGAAAGATCAAATGACAGAAACAAATAGACCTTTTGCAGCTACTGGCCATGTTTACTCACTTGGAGGACTTTCTTTTAACCAGAGACATTGCCAGATTCATTTTGTCAGATGAGTCTGAGAGGCTGAACACTTCCAACAGTGTTAAATTGAGAGCTAATGGATTAAGATACCAGTGGACATTGTAAGCCATGTTGGAGATTTTTCACAGGCACCTTCCAGTCCCTAATATGAAAGTATCCAAGGGGTGCCAGTGATGAAAGACTCTGTTGCCATGGTGTCATCTCATAAATCATCAATTATTGTCTTCTATTATGAATGTGACAGCCACATACTGTCATAAAGAGATCTGCATTTTCATCTAGATTTAAGATTTTTTTTCAGACATCATTTGCATTGTAAAAGAAATGTCATGACAACCTTAGAACATTTAAGCTTATTATCAAGAATTCTCACATCCATTTAGAATTTGTCAGTTTGGCATTTCAGCATCCCAAGCTCTTTGGCGTTATTGAGTAGTTTATCTTTACCTTTCATAAATATATTTCTAAATATACGTGTATAGTGTAATAAGCTAAACCCAATACAAGCAATGGTACTCTTTTGGTTGCTATGACAACCTAAACTGATCAATTTCCTGTCACTGTTTTAAAAGATGTACTCCCTTATGGTTGTAAATACTAATTACAGAAGCAAGCCATTTACTCACATGTTCAGTTTGCAGATGAAAACAGCTCATGCTTAATTTATAATTTCACATGTCTTCCACATCTGTAGTGTTTTGCAGAGCAAATAATAACTTCACTTGTTTACAACATTTTCAACTTAATTTCACTAATTATTTTGCCATTACTGGAATTTAGCTATGTTAATGCAAGTTCAGTAAACACAATAGCTTTGTGAAGCATAAGGAAAGATTAAGAGTAATTTCTGAATGAAGGTCGCAAAGCTTGCTTAAATACTCATTTAAAAGAAAGAAGTTACATTTTACCTAGAAATTTTCAAAAACATACACGAAAGAGTCTTGTTCCACCATCTATTCATTTCAATTAGAGAACCAATATATTTGAAACCTGCAGCAGATAATACAGTGAAAGTACAAGTTGATACACTAAAGACCAATGTAGCTATTGAAAGGAAACAATAGTTTCCATAGAATAATACATTCATCGGCATTCAGTCATAGTCCTCACTTAAGCACAGCCTCTCCCAACCACACATATGTTCTATATAAGCCCGGAAGTTTGTTCTTCAGATTTTGAGCATGAGAGAAAAAGAGTTAGAGAAACGCTAATTGTTTCTGAGAGTAAAAAGAGTGATTCCCCAAAATTTTTAAACTGCTATTAAATCTGAACACCATCTGTGAAAATTTTAGATTTAGATTTTTTTACCTAAAATATCTTTTTTGTTGTTTTTTAGAAAGATAAATTACATATTAGATACATGTATGTATGTGTGCATATATAGAGAGCATGATTAAATATTGTTAAAAGAAAACCTTAGACTGATCTTGTCCACTGCATCATTAATCCCAAAGTTTAGAATTTGATTAGAATAATTTTGCAATATCCCAACCTGCAGTGCTCTTCCTAGAATTTAAATAATCACCTAGCATTTTGGGGAAGGCTGTTACCTTCCTAAATTCAAATATAATAAGCATATTCCAGTTGATATTCTAAAAACAGAAGCTGAATTCTAAAAATGTGTATGTCTGGTGATACTTATCAAATACACACTTTTGTGGAAAATTATGCAAAGAAAAATGTAAGGTCATAGGATTCTTTCCACCAAAATGTGTTACTTAACAGGTTCATCATTCCCACTAGAGCTCCCCCTTATCTTGAGTTTTGCAAGAGGGGTCCTTCCCATAACTGCAGCTAATCAACACAGATTATATACTCAAAAGAAACTACAGAATCTTTTCATTTGTCTCCTGTGATTGTACAAGAAAGTGACAACACCCTCCCAACGGCTTCTCAGTCCCACAGCTGTAGCCTCGATACTCTAGGGCTCTGAGGGCCTACTGACAGCCTGTGGTCACAGGTGCTCCTCTTTTTTGAGCCTCAGCTCAGGGACTCTGTAGCTGGAGATTAGCTCCACCACCGTGTCTAGGTGAAAGTTCCAGTGCCTTTATTTCAAAGGAACAATCTGGTCAGCTGGAAGCAATGAAAACTAATCAGGAGGCAGTGAGCCACTGGCTACGAGTACATGCTGAGCAGCCTAATGGCTGGAAACAAAGATATGCAGTGGGGGTTGTGAAGAGGAAAAGTGAAGGAGCGAGATAGAGACTGACACAGAGACAGAGAGAGAGTGTACATTTATGCTCACTTATTGTGACGTCGGTGCTTAATCTAAAATAATGTACCAAATATCATAAACTTATTTAGCTTCTTGTTCTTCAATCTTATTTAATCCTAGAATCCTCTCTGAGGAAAAAGTTCATCTGTGGAGACTTAGAAAGTAATGCTAAGCTTGTTCATTGGGATCTGGGAGGGGCAGTTGCAGGTAAGGAAATACATGCCAGATAATCTCACAGTGCGTTTCCAATCTATGTCTAACAAGGAAGTTTTGTGTTCTTAACAGATGTTATGAAAGGTAATGATACAGATGTGTAGGGCAGGAAGATGAATCTACCCCCACTCTCAGGATGATGTAAAATTTAGGAAAATAGCAGGTAACTGAAACTAAGATGGACTCAGACCCTTTGCCTACACCTGCTCAGGATTTAGAAGCTCAAAAGCTGCCCAAAGCACTGCTTGGAGAAACTTCTGACTTAGGCCTGGAAAATGTTCTGATACAAGAAAATGAAGAAGAGAAAAAATAAACAGTGGTGATTATATTTCAAAATACCATGATACGTATATATAATGTACTAATAGAGATCGTAATATTTTTTAAAAAGGAAAAAAATACATATTCAATCAATCGACTGAGCTCTCCATGGCCAAAGCAGCATCTGCTAAAGAAACAAAATGAATACTGAACTATTTGAATTATAGCCCCAAATATATAATTAATATCTAAATAAATGATTGAATGTGCTGATGTAAATAAATGACTGAAGAGAATAAAAGAAACAAAACTCACAGCCAGATAGATTACAAATAATTATCTATATAGCTACTGACTGGCAAAAAGTGAACTACAGGAAGAGGGCTCCAAAGATATAGGGTGGTGAGAAAAGAAGAAGAAGCATGAATGACTCAATCTTATCATTTTGAATGGCAGAGTAATACTCCATTCTATAAAAGAACCACATCTTCTTTATCCAGTCTCCAGTTGATGGACCTTTTGATTATTTCCAAGATTTAGCAATCACAAACTGAGTCATTCATACTCAAATGGATGTACCTTCAGGACATCCTCATAAGTGCAATAAATAGGTCACAGATGTGTGAATATTATATCTTTTCTCTGGTGTGAGAAAATGAAGATGTAAATGAGTTGTAGTATATATAGTTGATATTGTGAAATTGAAAATATTTAAAAGGAAAGAGGGTGTGGGGGTAAATAATGAGGGGAGAAAGAATGTGATAGTAGTAAAAAAAACAAAGCTTATGTATATAGGGGTTGGGGATTGCAGGGTGGGTGGGGAAAGGGAAAAAAAGGAGAATCAAGTCATGTCATACTCTGGTACAAACTCTCAATATTGAATGTGATGATGATGTGTATTCATAATGTACCAATAAAGATTTTTTTTAAAAAAGAAGCAAAATATCTCATGTACAGGTACAAATTTCCCATGATGAATGTGATCATTATGTATATCTGAAATATACCAATGCATGTTTTGCCTCCAAAAAAAGTACAATGTACAGCAAGAGGAGCAAACAGTGACAAGTAACTCTGCGGGGAATAAAATGTGACGACCCATACCTGAGCCCAGGAAACAGTCAGACTATTATTATGATATGATGCAGTCATGTTATACCAGGAAGAAATGGCGTTATGTCCCTGTGATTTCCCCTGTAAGTTATACAACCCCAGTTTAACAATGAGAAAATCATCAGACAAGCCCCAGGGGACTGCTTTACAAACACCTCATAATTATTCCTCAAACCTGCCAGAGTGATCACAACAAAGAGAAAAATTGTCGTAATCTTGGAATACATCTAGATACCTCATAATGTGGGATCCTGCACCATAGAACTGAAAACGGTCGTTAGGGGAAAAATGAAGAAATTTGAGTAAAGTATAAAATTGAGTTAAAAGTAGTGCATCAATACTGGTGTTTTAAATTTGACAAATTAATTAATGCTAAAGACATTAACAACGGAGCAAACAGCATGACACATATGAGATCTTTGAACAATCTTTATAAGTTTTCTGTGAATTTGTAACTGTTTTAAAAGAAAAAAGACTGGAGTTATAGTTCAGGAATAGTCTATATGCTTAGTAGGCATGAAGCCTTGGGTTTAATCTCCAGCACCGGCACGCGTGCACGCACAACACTCTCTCTGTCTCTGTCTCTGTGTCTCTGTCTCTCTGTCTCTCTGTCTCTCTCTCTCTCTCTCTCTCTCTCTCTCTCACACACACACACACACCCACTCAGCTCTACCCATCTGTTCATTTACTTTAATAAGAAATGTTTTCCTCTACATTAATTGATGTCTAATTCACTTTATAAAAAATCACAGGGAGTAAGTTTGTAAGAGACAGAGCTTGACAAACATAAACTAAGAACATTTTCTTTAAATGCAACTAAAACAGTAAAATATGTCTAGGTTACTTTTAAATGGAATGTTTAAATCTGATATGCTGCGTATGTGTACCAACTCTCCACAATGAATGCAAGCTATATGTACTACAGATACATGGTAATAAAAATAAAAATCTAAAAAGTGAATCAATTCTTTTAATTCTCTTCGGATATGGTTTGAAGGCAGATGTTTTATTCCAAAAATATAATTCATTAGAAAATAGAAAAAATCGACTTTATATAGTACATTGGATACATCAATATATGATTTTGTGTATGTTTGTAAAGCAGATTATTTTTGTAATTTAATTCATTTTTCAAGTAATACGACAACAAAGACTTTAACAGGTATATTATTATACTAATATACTATTTAGGTAGGTATTGTATATCTTAAAAAGAAAACGGCTAAAACAGCTATAAATATTCTAATGTAAATCAAAAAAATTTATTACATTTAAGCAAAAAATAATTTCTATAAGAAAAATATTTTGTAATGATAGATCTGTTCAAAATATTCTTAACTTCCCCCAACTCTAAAGCATGGCTACTATTATTAACAGCTTTCACTATTTTATGTTTAAATAGGTTATACATGTTTTTTAAAACATTCTGCAACACTATATATATCAGATATCTAGCTGTATATTTCATGAGTTATCAAAAATGTATTACTTGAATATATTGACTGAGCTATACTTTTTTGCATCTCAGGTTTCTAACATTTTTTTTAAAAGTTTAAAAAGTTTTGTTAATTCTACACTTTCCCTCTTTTGAACATTAAAACTACTGAATAAACACTCTTCATGATAATTTAAAGTAACAGCAATGTGATGTTCAAATATGCAAGGAAGGAAACAACATCTGGTGGAAGGGAATTCTTTATCTTAAAACCGCTGTGTTATCAACAACAGAAAGCGGGATATTTCTTTAGGGTATTTCAGAGTTATCTCCAAGACTTTAGAACATGTTGCTATGGAATATGATTTCTCTACAATTACAAACCAGCAAATGGCTATCTTGGTATAAAAGTCCTGTTTTTTACTATCATTTTGTACCAATTAGTAAGATGTATGTATTATAAACTATACCAATTTAAGCACAATGTATTACCCTTTCAAATACATTTTTGGGCTCTTAGAATCAATTCTGTTCTAACAACTAATTACTTACACTGGAAATTTTTAAGAATAAGCATATACAATTTTAAAAAACGTCTACATTCTCTTTGTATATTAATGATATCTTCCCCATTGTGCAATAATGATGATTATTAGCCTCTTTCTTTACTTTGTCTCAGTCATGTAGTTAACACTACCCTGTGACCTACAAAGAAATTCATGATCTGTCACTCTACTTACTGCGGTCTAGATGTATGGATATTTTAGTAATTCCTTCATTTTCGGATCGCTAAGCCACTCATCAGAGTTTAAAGGAGAAGATAGCATCACCTGAATGTTTATACAAGTATTCTACTTCAAAAGACTGCTCTCCTTCTATCATTCTCATTCGCTTTCACTTTTAAAGAAGCACAGCCTGAGACCTAATGTATTGAATCTTCACCTTATTAAATGTAAAATGCAGACATTAAATTATTATGCTGCACATGGTGAAGAAATTTTAGTATTCACAGGATTATGGTAATTAAGTTCTTCCTTCACTTTGGATGATGTGACACTTGCTTGACTATAATGTCACTTCACTTAAAGCCTGTGTAAACCACATTATCTTTGTCACTGTGCGTCGTATTTCCAACTGTGAGCAAAATTAAAAAGTCAGAATGGACAAGAATGGACATAATCTCAAAGCAGCATCATGTAAATGACTTGTCCAAGGTTTAAAATTGTTATTGAATAATAGCAAAATAGAATACTTTCCAGAGTGATATAGTATTACTATATGGAAGCCATGTGTGGCAATGCACATAGGTATATTTGGAGTTAGTAGTAAAGATCAAAATGAAATAATGTGGTTTTTAAGTTTTGTGGTTAAAAGATAAAAGTTATCATTTTTCAAAGCTTCTTTCAGACTAAGAACAGTGAATATTCAATAAGTAACACATAGAAGGTTTGCATCTTTGAAAAGCACTTAAATGTTTGAGAACATCTTTTGTCTCCCTTCTTTTTGTTACTGAAGATCAAACTCAGGACCTTGTGCTTGCCAGGCAGGTGCTGGGCCACTAAGCTACATCTGTGGCAGGAATATCTTATATTTCAAGTGATATACCTAGTGATCAATTAAAAAGTTAGATTAGCTAATTCAGTCTCCACAAAGAATAGGCAAGATTTAGGCAAAAACATTCCACATCATTCACTAAACTAGTGCAAGTAATATTATAAACAGAATACTTTTATAGAATGTGCTTACAAAACAGAATTCCAAATTAGCAAACCTAGAAATAAAAGTTATTAAAAAAGGAAACAAAGTATATATATATATATATATATATATATATATATATATATATATATATATATATATATATATATATGGTAGGCAGGGGAATGGGAAAAATGAGAATTAACTTGGGTCATGCATGCACTAGTACAAATTCTCAATTTGAGTGTAATCATGATGTGCATATAAAGTGTACCAATAAAGATTCAAAATTTTTAAAAAGTTATAAAATATAAGTTCTACATATGTTTATGAGAAGGAAAAAGTGGGTAAAAAATATCAAAAGAAATTTATATGGGCTTATTGTCCTATTTGGAGAATGAGTTTTAGGTGAGCTTCATTAATTTGGGAGGTCATCAGAACAAAGGATGTGTTCACTACAGTTCCCTTGTACTATCTAATGCCGAAACTCTGTCAGAGATCCATTCACTTTCTAGAGACACAACAGCCCAAATATATTGCCAGGACAGAATGTAAAGCCCCTAAAAGTGTTTTCCTCACAAGAAATTAAGTGATTTCGAATTCATTTGCCAAAACTACTTCCACTTCCCACATGGAAAAGTTCACTCGTAAAATAACCAATATTTGATGCCATTATAGGTGAAAGAATTTTCCATTTAAGTCATTGGGAATGGCAGGTACTCTGTGCTTAAGAGAAGTCTGCTTGTTTATGGGGAGCGGGGAGTGATCTACTTGCATTTCTCAGAGTTTAAATTATATCAGTTTCAATGGGTTAATCAGTCAGATTAATGCTGAGTTAATTGGTTATATTTTTAACTAAATGTACTCTCTCTGAAGAGATATTTACAACACTAAGAAAACACTGCTGGGATCAAACATTCAGCAAGCTGAAAATATTGAACCTTCTCTCAATCAAAAACTTGCATTAAAAGCATTTGAAAGAAAATATGGCAGGAGAGCTGAGATTTCATTTCATCTCAGCTTCTCCAATATGACACTTCAGAGTTGGAAAACTAAAAATGAATTCAGGATAGTGCAGCACCACTAGCAAATCCTTAAAAAACAGAAATAGCTCAATCTTCTCCCCCATTGTCTAAGGCCAAATGTTGTTGAATTAGGAGAGACATAAAAATAAATAAAATTAACTTGTGGTGTTAACTAAGCCAGATGCTATAGCATTAGTTTTTATAAACAGAAGAAATTAAATTTTCTTTTTACGTTTTGGCACAATAATTAAATTACAGCTTTAAGGAAAAGGTAATTAAAAAGATGTTGCAATAAGCATTCAAAGTCACAGAATTTTTCTCAAGGTGGATTTAAGTCCATAGACATTTGATTCTTTTTCCAAGAGCTCCTTCTGCTAAACCACCCCATCATCAAATAGAAGTTTATATGAAAGTTCTAACTAGAAAAATATTTCATAGATTTAAAATAATATTATGTCTATCTGAACTATACTGTTTTAAAATGAAGAATAACAATACAAATGGTATCAATAAAATTTTTGTGCACTAAATGATCAGAATGACTATTCCATCTATGTGTGTATATAAGACTGAAGAGAATTAATAAATATTTTTTCTTTATTAAAAGTGTTTCCTATGCCAAAAAGAATGTGGTGAAATGAGAATTTTTATATAAAGCTGAGAAGGTAAATCAGAACTTTGGAGAGTAGTTTATCGATAACTGATATAGATGATGAGCATAAAAAAAAAACCACAGCAATTGTCCTTATAGCTTATATTTTAGGCTAGTTCTCACCATGGGCACAAGACAGCATAATGTCCATTACAACACTGTTTGTAGTAACAGTGTGCTATCTGTATATGGAATATTACTCAGCTACAAATCAGATAAATTTGAAAAAATTTGTAGGAAAATGAGTATACCTCGTTGAATGAAGTAAAATAGTCACACATGTTTAAACACAGTATGATAAGTCTCTTTTGAATGAGGCAAAGTACAAAGAGAATAAAAAAGGATGGATGGGAGACAAGTGGGTAGATCTCCTGCAAACAGGAAAGGGCCCAAGAGATCAAGGTTGAAGGGTGAAGGAGAGGAGGAAAGGAATTAAGTTGAACAAATACATGCCATGTATAGCAACCCAACATTCTCAGGGGATGTAAGCATTATATTCCACAACAACAGCTAGAATTAATAATATCAACAAGGGTGAAAATGGTGAAGGAGAGTTAGAGGAAAAACAAAGGAGTAGGGAGAAAAGGGAAGAAGACTCCCCAAAATAGGAATGGATTATATTAGGTACCTGTCCTTGCTTACCAAGAATACTATCAACACTACATATCGCATGCACAAATAAAGCAATGGAACCAACCTAAATGTTCACCAATGTAAGAAAGAAAATTCAAATGGTATCAATATATATGGAAAGGGTATAATGAACAATTAAAATTGAATGAGCTAGATCTACAGGTATCAATGTGGATAAATCTTGAAAATACAATTATAAAAGAATAATACAATATTGTCCTGAATTTTAGATGCATTAAAAGCATAAAGTTCATTATTGCATATTGTTTTTGTAAAAATATATTTAACATTTCAAGGCAAGGTTATACTTCAAGTTCATGACAGTAACTGCTTCTGAAGAAGGGTCAAGAGGAAAAGGAGTGATTGCTAAGCATGTCATTAATGTTTGATAGATGTAAGTGCTTAAAAATCAAGCCTTGAGTCAAGTTTAACAAATTATAGACCTTATTATATAATGATAGATTACTTTTTCTACTCTATTTAAATGTTTTATAATTAAATTTTATTTTGTGCATTATTAAATTAATAGTACCATAAGTTATCTCAAAATAGATATGCAATTTATGATAAGACAGAGGTATATGTGTGTGTGTTTATATATACATATACATATATCAAAAACAATGAAACAAGGTACTTTAGTAGTGAAAATGATTCCACTTTACAGGTTATAAAATATATGGGTCCAAAGCACAGGCACCTTGAAATAAAACTGCCTTCATTCAAGTGCTGTCTCTAGTATTTGCAGGTTGTATGCTTTTCAACAAATCATTTAATCTTCTCTGTCTCTTATCCTTCAACCTTGAGACATAATCATTTATAAAACAATGATTATAACAACAGCACATATCTTCTAAAGAAATTAAGACAGTTCGGTGAACTATCATATGGAAAATCACATCAGATCATTCTGATGAATGATAGACATTATTATGTTCTGGCAAAAAAAAACGACATTTTGTTTATTAAAAGTGTATAGTGAGTCAACTTATTTATATTTTTACACTGGTAAAATTTAATTGACAAGTTTAATTAATTAGCATATTGAAACATATTCTTATTGCAAAGATTGCTTGTGGCCAGAACTATCAAATGATGTACAAAAGGCAGCGCTATCTGTGCAAAGTACACATAACTGCCCTGTACAAGGTTGAACATCTTGATCAGTTATCTATCACCTTTGATGCTTTTGTGTTCAATTTTCAAGTGAAACAGTTTGTCGCCAAATGAAGGTTTCTTCCAGTTGTCTGGAGTTTGAAATTCTGCCTTTTTTTCTTTTTTTTTCTTTCTTTTTATCTAAATATATCAAATTTCCTACAATAAAGATTAATTTACTATCCTGACTGAGGATTTATGATGAAAGTCTTAAGGATTGTTGAAGTAAGTTTAGCAGTGGGGTATGTTTCTTTCTATTTCCCTTTTTATTTAGACACTGGAACTAATTCCTTTGTAGACATATATATTTATGGATTACCAGTGATGGCAGCAGCATATACGAGTTAAAGATATTGTAGGGTAATGGGATTATATCCTAAAGTCAAGGGCAGGACAGATATGCAGGCAGAGTCTAAGGTAAGGAAAACAGTTTCTCAATAAAATCTCAGATGACTGATTTTGTTTTATCTTTTTTCAATTTTTAAATTCAAATTTGTATTGGTACATTATGAATACACATCATCATCACATTTAATATTAAGAGTTTGTACCAGAATATGACATGACTTGATTCTAACCCCCTCCACCGTGCAATGTGAGGGGGGTGGGATCCAGATGTAGTTTCCTTATATTAACTATTGACATTCCTTTTATTTTTTACCTTAACCCTTTGTAAAAGCAAAGGAATTTCTCTAGTTGTAACTGAAAGTTTGTTTAAAGGCAAACCAATTTAAAATAAAACAACACACACTATATGTATGAGTCTTCTTACTAAAGAAAAGCAAACTGAGTTTTTCTAGAAACTCAATTACATTACATTACAGAATAAATCTTAAGTATTCTCCTTTGGGCATAGCAACAATGATTTCTTTTATGCTGTATTTCATTCATAAAAATAAAAGCAAAAATCCATAACAATTTCCATTGTCAAAACAATTTAAGGAAAAGTTGTATTAGCTTTTTATGTAGTATTTTTTAATCATACAGTATATAAATAGCATTTGAATGGGAGAAGTATTAATCTTAATTGATTTTATTTTACACTTTATATATGCATGTGATCATAATCAATATTGAGTACTTGTACCAGTACATGACATATCTTAATTCTCATGTTTTTCCATTTTCCTGCCCTCCCTACAATCCACCATCCCTTATATATACAAGCTTTGATTCTTTTTATTTTTTACCATCAATGTTTTCTCTCACTTCTTTACTTAAGAGCTTCACTCACTATGTATTTCACAAAATTTTCCAAATTTGAAAGCTTCAAGAGTATTTATAATGAACTCGCATGTGTATGGATGTGTGCTTGTAGTGAAATTGCAGTACCTTGAGGATCTAAAACTTAAAGCAAAAGTTACATGCCGAAGCCCACAGGCTAGGATCAGACCTTAGATTGGTTTTGTTTTGCCTATAGTGTTGCTTTGTTCTTTTTATTGATTTAGCTATGACAATTAAAACTTTGGATAATTTCATATAAAAATCTGGATTCCTAATTTCTTTTTAAAAATAAGACCATAATGAAAGTCAGACTGCATTCCCACATGGTAGCAATCAGCTGAGGTAAGTAACAGCTACCACTTTCAAAAAAATGCATACTTCCTAGTTGGCCGGAGTCCTCACTGCTACCTATTGTTTCTGGTCTTTCATTTCTGTTACTGCCCTTGCTTCTATAGGCATCAGAGGCTGTGACACTTGACTTTTCTGTGGTCTATATGAATGACTTTTTTACTAGAAAGATAACAATGACAGCCATTTTCAATGACAAAATTTCATCAACTCCATGTAAAATATGCAACATTTTCAATATCTAAATCTAAACTCAAAGTTCAAAAGTTTTTCACTGAAAATTATTCATTAGTGAGGTCTCGTGGATTCTAACTCTTTAACATTGGTGTTACATTCAAATACAGAAACTGGCACTTAAAGAAGCAGATCCAGTGCTTCAGCTCACTATGGTATTCTTTAGTGCAAGTGACATTTTAAGACTCATTTTTAACATGTGAAATATTCCAGCTATTAGAAACACTGTCAGAGCAAATTTCAATTTCCTATGTTGAATATTCAAGATAGAGAACAAAATATATCACCACCTCCCACAAAAATACATGATTGTGTGTGGGGGGGGTGCTGGGAATAGAACTTGAGACCTGTGCTTTCCAGACAGGTACAGCATCACTGAGCTACATCCTCAGTCAATGTTTACCTTGTAGATAAAATATGGACAAAGCTTGAATCAAAAGCATCCCCCTCAAAAAGAAAAACATTTCACCAAGAAGTGATTTAGGCTGAGAAAGGTATGTGGAAGTTAGGAGGGGCAGTGTTGCCAGGTAACCTTGAAACATAGGGTTTGTCCTCTCTTTTGTTTGTCTCTGAGTCATTGTTAATTCTTTCCCCATCACTATCTAAAATGTACAAGGCATGGAATAATATGTTATCTCTTTTGGGATGGAAATACAACTGAAACATTTATAGATATTTTTTGGAGATTTTAAGACCTTATCGAGAATTTCCAAATGTATTCTGAAATATGTTATTTCAAGAAAAATAATTTCATGTATTTTAGAACCACTAGCATGTCTGTAAACATCTGTGCTGAATGCTTAGAATGATTCTTATTTCAAAGCCTAGTTCTTTTCCATTATTACTGTAGCTCACTTAATGCCCTGTGCTCCCCTCAAAAATGAATGCACCTTCGCAAGCACTCCACAGCCAAGAAGGGGACGGGCATCTGAATTACTGTCCCATTATTTTAAAAAAGCGTCATGGTATTAATGTCCATGACCCTCGTTCAATCCCCATCGTCTTGCAGCTTTTCTTTAACCTCTGTTTTAGTTCCTAGGAAATGAATTGCATCCCGTGGCTTCAAACAACTGCCCCACTGTATGGTTCTAAAACTCACTCCCAGCTAATACACTGAAACGATGACTAACTTGAAATAGTGAAACCATGGAGACGCCAATTAACTAGAACCTTCAAATAGATGATCAAGTTCTCGTTAACTCTGTGGATTTCACTTGTCTTATTATCACTAAGCATTAAGCAAGAAAAGCATTCAACATTCTCTACTGAAAATTTTTAATGCCTCCCCTGTCCTATCTTGGTAAGTATTGTCTAGGGAACAATATTGTCAGTTGCGCTGAATCTGTACAAGCTCCAGGACATTCCCAGGAAGTTGATTTTAAAAAATAAATACATAAATACCTGTTAACAGCTTGTTTTCTTGTCATTTGCCTCTTCCTTCTAAAAGGAGAGTGTAGCAGAAAATAAATAAATAAAACTCGTTAATTGAAAATTCTCATTAATTAGCTTCCAATTAATCAAGGCTTTATCATATTTCATAACAATACCTTCAATTCTGTAGGCATTTTAGATACATTACACACAATGAAACATCAGTGGGGAACAGTAAAAAATGTAGGAAAATTTCAATTGACATTAGATGATGCTTTAAATGTATGGCTAATGTTATTACATTGCTGGTTTAATTCCATGGAATAAAGAATAATGTGAAAAGTCATGTCGTATAGGTATTTTCTCTATAGGAAGGCAGGGAAATAAGGTTATAGATTTCTGCTGAAGAAAATGGCCTTGGGTCAATTCTAAAAAGAAACTCAGTAATATTTTCTTTCTTTCTAAAGAGCCTCATTCTCATCCCATCCCATTGGATATTCCAACACTTTTGAGGGGAAAACAGAGCATCTAATTTTTCCCCTTTCTTATTTATCCAACAGAATGATGACAATAAGGCACAGGTAATGTGCTTATTTCCTAAACATAGAGCCATTAATCACGTAGCTCAGTATATATTTACTTCTGGAGAAATACTGAATTAACTCGCATCTTCCAGGCAAGGGTTACACATTCGTTTGTTCATGCTACACACACAAACACACGCCCATGCAGGTGCACGCACACACACAAAGTTATACACACACTGACACACATAAAAATCAAACACTAACAAAAGACATGAATTTAAAAAGAAAAGCCAGATAATGAGTTTAGATAACAAAACAACTATTCTTTCCAGCAGCATAGTAATTTCCAGTATTCTCCATCTCTGGGGAGAGCAGCAAAATCTAAATTGGCATGCTAAAGAAAGTGGTAACACATATAATCAGGGTCTTTTGAACTTTCTGCATGTCTTAGTAGCAAAGTAACAAGAATGTACTACGAAACCTACTACAGACCTATATGACTGGTTCATCATTTCTCTTTCTTCCCATAACCTTTTTGTTAAGTCTGCTTCAGGTTTTTTTGTTGGTTTTTCAATATTTTTTGTTGCTTTTTGGAAAAGCAACTTTTTCTCTGCTTCAGAGACATGAATAAAGTTAACAAAATTACTAACACATGCGAAAATGTTTCTGAGGTTGCTGGGAAGTCGATGGGAAGGAAAGGCAAGCGTACTTTCACCTGCTCTTGTGTTCTATCACTTTACTGTCAGAATTACTTGTTTTAACTTTACAGCTCATTCATTCAACCTGTTGTAGAAAAAAATGATACTTCTCTTAGACAGAATGTATGCTTGAGTGTCAAATCAGTGAAAGTGTGTACTGCTTTGATTAAACAGGAAATGTATCATTAGCTTTGAGATCTTTTGCCCCCATATCATCATTCTTTTTTTCTCATCTGTAAATATTTGAAGTTTAATGGAACATATTGACTATTACTGTGACTGTACATATATCATTATATGTATCTAATATGGTAAAACTTCCCAAAATATAAAAATCATTTACTTCTATGGCATAGGATTAATGGATTATTTAAGTGGAGATTATAAAAGTGCTTCCTTCTGAAAAATTCTTGTTAAAGTTCTCCCTAAATCTACAATGTTCATAAACTGTCTTTTCAGTCTTTCTTAAAGGCTTAAAACTTTGTGAAAAGACTGTATTGTCATTAATATTCTTCATTAAACATTCCTCATTTGTTTTATACAACGTGAAAAAGATGTGCTGCAGGCTGATGTACAACAATAGCTATAATTATAGGGTTTAAAGTTCACCAGTTAGGAGCACATGTACTTATTCTTCAGTACCTGTGAGGGTTATTGATCTTTTTCACATATCAAAATATATAGATAAATTGGCACAGTATTTTTATATAGTCCATGCACACCCTCCTGAGTCCTCTAAAGCATCTTTATAACACTATGAAAATTATATAACAATAGTTGTTACACTGCATTGTTTAGGAAAAGTTTTGTATATATTCAATACAGTCATAGTTTTTCCTAAACATTTTCAATCTAGAGTCCATGGATCCAGAACTCACAGATATACTACACCACATAGCTGAAATTCTTAGTAGAATGTCATTTTTATACAATGAAATTTCTACTTTCTGTGATAATAGCTAATTCATTTTAGATTTCCTTATATCTGACAAATAACCAATATTTTGGAAGGTTTGGCTCAATGAGAACATGATTACAAATAGCTCAGTACATTATAGTTTATAATATGAAGCAAATCATCTTGGTTACCAGGAGTTGACCTAGAGCATTTACAATACCTCTAATTTTTCTTTGTTTACTATTTTTATTCCCTGTACCTATCTACTTCTCTGTCTGGCTATAAAATTAAAATCATGACCAAAGAGCTAAGGATTAACTAAAATTTACCTTTGTGACTAAAATATACACGTGATCTAGAATTGTATGTTATATATTGTGAAATAGAAAATGCTCAATGTAAAATAGGGAGAAGGGGGAAAATGAGATTGTAACAAAAAAGTAAGGAAACAAATTTTATGTATATGGGGGGGTGGTAGGGTGGGTAGGGCTATGGGGAAAAAATGAGAATTAAGTTGTGTCTTATACTGGTACAAATCCCCATTATGGAGTGCAATCATGATGTGTATATGTAATGTACCAATAAAGATTAAAAAATTAAAATATATATATATATATATATATATATATATATACATGTGATCATATTTTAATGCAGCCGCTGACTAAGAAGGATTTCACATAGGCACAAACAGGGCACCAGACACTACATTCAATATGCTACCAATAACAACAGACTTGTTATCCATAAAAGCCCTACAATATTTGGTAACAAGTATTAAGAACTCTCACATAGCTTAAGAGCTCCTACAGTCATCTTTGCTTCACCATGTTGAGACGCTGATGAATCCTACTCTAGAGATGATCTCCCTGTGTACGAGTTATAGCTAGATGTGATTTCACTCTGGCTGATGTCCTAGACATTAATAAGGAAGAAAAGTTTGTACTTTGACTCAGTCAGAATCATATTTACTTCAAACCACTGATTAATTTTTGTACTTGGATTCTTTAGGCCTTTAGTGTGTGAGTGCAAATCTCCTTAGACTAGTCATCTCTCCTGTTGATGAGACACCCTAATGCATGCCCACAACTCAAAAGAGGAAAGGTTTCACTCATTTCATAGGATTCAGTCTATCCCTAGCTAATTCTAAGGGCAAAATTGCACAGTGGGAGGAAAACTTCATGGTGGCTGAGAAATAAAACAGCAAAACACTGGCTGAAAGGAAAGAAGTGGAGACCTTACATGATATGCAAGATTGCACCTCCACAACTCATCGCCACACACACAAGTGTGCCTTACTACTTCCCTCAGTGACTGCTAAGCCAAACAAGTTGACACAATCGCATTTATCCACATTTACCCTTGTCAACTTGACACTCAAACACATACCTTTAAACCACTAACTTTGCTAATAACCACAATATATAAAAACATCGATAAGTTAATAATTCTGCCTAACATGTTTACAATCAGCCTGTGTTCAACCAAGACTGCAATAACCCCTTTCTCATAATCTCAGCAGTTTCATTGTTTCTCAAAATTTCAAGTCAGTTTATCTTTTGAGACTCAAAGCAAACTCTGAGCAGTGAACCACACATTACAGTCTCTAACTCCATGTCTGGCAACTGGGGTACAGGCCCCAACTCTATGCCCTCTGCTTTGGGCAGGCATTTCTCACAGCCTTCAGCTTTCTCATATCTCATATTCTTGACATCTCCAATTCTCTGGTGTCTCCACTGTACCTTCTGCATCATTTCCACAGCTTTACACACTGCCCCTCTTAAAGGATTCTTAACTGGCTTCCTAAGCTTTCCTTTGAAATCTGAGTGAAA
>PVIR01012471.1:0-26486 GCA_004026965.1 Petromus typicus
AGTTAGCAACCAGGAAAGAGATTTCTTAAAAATAGCAAGGAAACATGAGAAATCAATCCAACAGCTGCTAGATGATTCAAAGAAGAATAACATAAGACTGATTGGAGTCAGTGAAGGAATGGGAGATAGTGCAAAGGATATTAAAAAGCTGTTTACAGAAATAATGGCAGAAAATTTCCCAAGCAGGGGAAACAATTTGATGATACAGATAAGTGAGTCATATAGGACTCCAACTAGCTGTGATTAAAAAATAAATTCCATTCCTAAGTGAATAATAGTAAAGATTCTAGAAACCCAGAAGAAGAATGAAATATTAAAAACAGATAGAGAAAGGAAACAAATCACATACAAAGGAAAGCCCATCAGAATTGGAATGAAATATTTTAAACTCTAAGAGAAAACAACTTATAACTAAAAATTGATGTATCCTGCAAAACTATCCTTCAAAATCAGTGGGCAAAATAAGATACTTTCATGATAAAAAACACTAGATCAGCTCTCCAAAAAATTCTATAGCTCAGTGGATCCGGCACCTGTCTTGCAAGTGCAAGGACCCAGGTTCGATCCCCAGTAACCACATACCATACTGGGCGTGGAGACTCACACCCAGCAGCAACCAGTATCACATACCACAGTGCCGGGCGTGGTGGCTCACGCCTGTAATCCCAGCACTCGGGAGGCAGAGGCAGGAGGATTGCTGTGATGTGAGTTTGAGGCTGAGCTCAGGGTCAGCCTGAACCACAAAGTGAGACCCTGTCTCAAAAAAACCTAAAAAATAAAAAATTCTAAATAATACCCTAGAAAAAGACAGTGAGGGTTGTGACTCCATGTAAGAAAAGAATCAACAACAGGAACCAGCATGACAGTGATAAGTAAATGCATATCAGTTATAACCATCAATGTTAATGTCCACAATTCACTGGTCAATAGAAATCAATCAATAAGAAAGATGGATTAAGAAGCAAGATCCTATAATATGTTGTATTCAAAAACACACTTAATTAAAAAAATTTCACAGATTGAAAATAAAAGAATGGAAAATAGTTCTCCATGTGATAGGAACTTGCGGAAGAGCAGGAGTGGCTATCTTATTTGCAGACAAAGTAGATTTCAAACAAGAGGATATCTACTATTACCACACAGTATAGTTCTGGAAACATTAGCCCTAGCGATTAGACAATAGAATCAGCACCTTCAAATTAAAAGACTCAAAAAATGGGCATCTGAAATAAAAAGACATTTTTCAGATGAAGAAGTACAAACAAAGAAACATATAGAAAAATGTTAAAGATCATTGCTCATTTGAGAGATGCAGATAAAAACAACACTGAGAATCCATCTTACCTTAGAAAGAATGGCTGTAAAAATCAACCAAGGAACTGTTTTTTTCAGTGTTGGTGGGAATGTAGACTGGTGCAGCCATTGTGGAGATTCCTCAAAAAACTAGGGTTAGAGGTTCCATTGACCCTGCTATTTCCCTGCTGAGTACATTCATGAAAGAATTAAAGGCACCATACCATAATGACATATATGCATCCATGTTTATAGTGGCTTAGTTTGTAATAGCTAAGTCTTGGAAACAGCCCAAATCCCCATCAACTAGATAAAAAGGATGTAGTTTTTTAAAAAACAAATTTAATGAAATAAAGTACTAGCCATAGAGAATGATAAATTAGAGACATTTATAGCTAAATGGATGCACCTTGAGACAATATTCATAAGTGAAATATATAAGACTGAGATGTGTAAATACCATATTGTTTCTCTAATGTGAGAAACTGAAAGTCTAAATGAAGTCCAAAATGTACAGTAGGCATTGTGAAATAGGAAGAAACTTTAAAAGTGAGAGGGATTTGGGGGGAGGGGAAGCCAAAAAAACAAGAAAAAATTTGAAGATAAAAAGGAAAAAATGGAAGCAAAGCTCATACATACATACATATATATATATATATATATACATATGTATTATATATATATTCAGTTTTGTCCTGTAGTTCTATGATTTTGTACATAAATCTTTTTTTAATATAAATTTGAGTTATCAATTGATATTAATTATTGTTTTTTATATATAGATTACACATAGATTTTCATTTTTTAACATAGACTTTTCTTTTTATATAAGAGTTTCCCCATGGTGTAAAAGCTTGTTTCCCTATTCAATTACTGTGGTATCCATGCAAGAAAACTAATGAACTCTTGAGTATTGGACTATTTCTGGGCTCTCTTGTGTCTTGTGGGCATAAGTCTGTACTGTTTGCTAATGCCTTGTTGATTTGAGTACTGTATCACTTACTCATGTCATAATAGTCCTGAAATCAGGTTGTGTGAGTTCTTCAACTTTCTCCTCCTTTAAAAAAGTTTGTTTCTCTACTCTTGGATTTTGCTTTTCTATATAAATTTTAGGCTTTTCAATTTCTATTGTTGTAAAATTTATATGGGAATTTTGAATGTTATTGGCATGGGTCAGTTCAGGGAGAATTACAGTCTTAATGATAGACTCTCCCACAATTAATGGGGTATACTTAAGCCATTATTTAAGCCACTTTTTATTTTTTCTTAGGGTTTTACTTTCCACCATAGAAGAGCTGTTCATATTTTGTTAAATCTTTGTGTCATTTTTTTCTAATTTTGATTTCCAGTTGCTCATTGCTAGTGTATAAAATTTTGTTTTTATTCCTTGACATGGAATTATGTAACCCTGCTACACTCACTTATCTATTGTAAGAGTTTTTTGGTAGTTTGATATATTTTACATTGACAATTACAGCAGCTTCACACAGTTTTCTGTTTGCCTTTCTTATCTGTGTGTCTTCTACTTTTTGTCTCTAATGCACTGGCTAATCCATCAGTGAGGAAAAGCATCCTTCCTTGTTACTATATTCAGGGTTCCCTTTATTATGTTAAGGAGATTTGTAAGTGTTCCTGGTTTGCTGAGACACCATATTAAGAGTTTTCTTCGTATTTGTTTTTGAGATAATCATGTTTTCTCTTTACTTTGTATAATGAATTCTATTGCTTGAGTTTAGAATTTAGAACCAAGATACGCATTGCCTACTTTGATGTATTATCCTTTAACACATTTCTGGGTTTGGCTTGCTAAGATTGTATTGAGGGCTTTTGCATCTTCTCACGATAATTTTCTTGTAATAGCTTTGTTTGGTTTTGGTATCAGAAAAATGCTTTATGAAATTAGTTACAAAATATTCCATTCATTTTCTGGAAGAGATTGTAATTGGTATTATTTTTTACTTGAATTAGGTTTTACCAGTGAAACCTTCAAAAACCAACGTTTTATATTTGGAATCTTTTAAAACTATGACTTAAACTTACTTAATAGCTATAGGATCATTTAGGCTATTTCGCTTGGCTAGATTCTGTCTTTCAAGAAGTGGTCTTGAATGTAAGTAGCAGGATGTATGGGCATAAGAGTTTGTAATTTTCCTTTGTATCTTTTTAAGTTTGATTGGACTGACTGTGAGGTCTATAGTAATGTCTTCACTATGACTCTTGCTGCAGGTCATTTGTGTCTTTTTAATCATTCTATTTAGCAGGTTATTAGTTTTACTGATCTTTTCATTTGAAGAAAATGAAAAAAATGACACATTTATCTTATACAGTATGATATCCTGAAATAGATAGTTTCCAACTGAGGATGGTTTGATCTGCAGTTTCTTGACTTTTTAGTGGCATGCATTCAGTAACAACCATTAATGAGGTCTTTTTGTTGTTGTTTTGGCAGTACCTGGGATTGAACTCAGGATCTTATGCAAGTCAGGTGCAGCATCACTGAGGTGCTGCCCGAGTGGCAGTTCCTGTGGCTTGGCTGGTCCTTCACTTTGCCGCCCTCTAACCTACCTGAAAATATGAGCCTATTTAAACAGAAAATTAAAATTATGTACAGTGAAAATGTATATAATTTTTTAGTTATTTATTTATAAAATAAAAATGTAATAATTACCATTTTCCTTAAAGTAGAAAATTACAGTGACCTGTGCAGAAAATTAAGATAGCTTTTGCGTAGATTTGTTCACGACGTCAAGTAGACAGTCTGATGTCCTCAGAGCTGGTGCGAGTGCTGTCCTCGCCCAGGCGGGCTCCCGGTCAGCGCTGCGGTGAGCACAGCGGTGCCTTCACGCGTGGCCGCCCACACGGGCTTACACGCGCGTCGTGCTGAGGGTGCAGCTGTGAGGTGCGGGTGGGAACCACTCAGTACGCTCGTGTGCCAGCGGTTATGTGGCCGGAGACGCTGCTGCATCCACACAGCGTGAGAGACCTGTGGTAAAGGTCAAATATGGTTCGGAAGCACCATAAGTCATTATAATTTATCTATTACGATCCATAAGAAATTATGATTACAGTTAACTGATGAGAGTAAAGGAAATAATAAACATATTAGTGTTAATATTTTATAAAAGAACTCTTTACAAAACGTTACAAATGTGCAAAGAGCTTGTTCTTTAAAAAAGGAGGAAACATTTTCTTAAACATTGTAAGAGCATAATAAACAGCAGATGTAACATTTGTGTATTGATGTGCTCAAATCTCGACTCTTCCTTTCGCCAAAAATGCCACCTGAAGTGCACCTCACCCGGCAGACCCACCCTCCAGCCCCCTGAACCCTGAGCTCCAGCTGGAGAGCGGGCTGGATGTGAGCTCGGCGTGTCTCTCTCCTGTGAAGCGGGTGCATGCCTCCTCTGGCCAGTTTCAGGCAGACACTTTGTCCCTGTCCCCGTGTTCACGTTCGAGTGGGAGCCTCCACCGGAGATGGTTTTGTGGGTAGAGAGTTGGCTTCTCCGACCTCTCCCCAGTGCAGGGCCTGGCCTCAGCCCCGGGCACAGCAGAGTTTACTTTCTCTCCCTGTGGGGCAAGGCCTGTGCCCTTTAGCGGGAAGACAGTCTGAAGAAGTGTGGCTTCTTTTGTATCTGCACATGCACACACCCTCGGAGGCGCTTTCTTTCGGAGTCGATTTCCAGTCTGGATTCCAGTTTTCTCTTGAGCACCAGTGGAGGCCCGTAGAAATGCCCTCCCACCGTGTGCAGCCTGGGTCCCAAAGCCTCACGCTCACGCCTTAGCGTTTAACGCCGTGTTAACATTTGAAGTACTTTTCCCTTCCTCTCTTCACTCTGGCCTCCTCCTCCTCCTGCGATCTTGGCAAAGGCAGCTCTTTGGGATTCAAGGGGTTTTCCCCAGAGCCCCAGCTTCGACAGGCTCAGTAAAGTCGTGGCTTTCTAGCGTGTCCTTCCTTCTTCACTGCTAGTATGGGAGTGATGTTATTTAGTTTTTGAAATGTTAAATTGAAATATTTTTAATTTTTAATCACTTAAATTTTTTCTTATACAGAATATAGAAATGAAAAGTTGTACTACGATTTCCAGTTAGTGTCAATCATATGCTGCTCTGAATGCCTGTTTTCTTACACTATTATTTTTAAAGTGAAACCAGGCTTCCCTTTTATTCGCTAGGCTCTTAGCGTGCAGGGCTTTTTCATTTGGCCTTGTTGCCTGCGCCTGTGGTCGCTGTGACAGTGCCAAGGGCTCAGCCAGGGCTCCTGCTGTGCGTATCAGGTCTGTCTCACTGATTTGACCCGATAGGTATTGTCCTCCCAGTGTAAGTCAGAGGACCTTTCTGTATTTCTGGAGCTAAGCTGTGTAAAATGACATTTTAAGTATTTTAGAGCATATTGTCAAAAACATATTCCAAATGGTCCAGAAACTTTAGAGATCCTCCCCAAAGAAATATCTCCATAAACATATTGTATGAATTGGTTCTTGGCATATGTATCAGAAGGTAGAACAAATTGCAACACATTTACGATGTAATGCATCATCTAAGTTGTTGTCTGTAAACATACGATTAAATTTTATTCTTCTGCTGTTCCTTGTTTTGGTGATACAACTGTGTCCATAGAATGTGGTAGTTGTCTTTTTTGGAGTCCATTAGGGAAACCCATTTTTTCTTGTTTGTTTCCCTCAGAAAACTGCACCAGCAGTTTGAAATGTACAAGGAGCAGGTGAAGAAGATGGGCGAGGAATCGCAGCAACAGCAAGAACAGAAAGGCGATGCTCCGACCTGCGGGATCTGCCACAAAACCAAGTTTGCCGATGGGTGTGGTCACAACTGCTCGTATTGCCAAACCAAGTTCTGTGCCCGCTGCGGAGGCCGAGTGTCATTACGCTCCAACAAGGTAGAGTGGGGAGTGTGGCATCCTCTACAGCTATGCTTGCTGTGCATTAAGTAAAGACGATAACTGAAATTAATGTTTACACTGACCGGAGAGCAAAAAACTCTGTTGGCTTCACTGAAGTAAACGCTGGCTTAAGTTTTCACTGAATTCAAAGGATATTTGTCTCATTGTTTTACAAGCTAGTTTATGGGTTTTTTTAGAATCATAAAGTCTTAGACTTTCAAAGGAAAGGAAGACCATTTAGAGAGCAGTTGATTTCACTTCTTTGTTTTATAGGTGCAGCCAATTGTGATCCAGAGACTAGATTTCATTCCTAAAGTAGCAGCACTGACTAATGTCCGGTTTGGTAGAGCTTTCTCCCTGAGGACAGGCACAGGCGTGGACTTCCCCTCCTTTTTCAGCCTGTTTGCTCTGGGGAAAGGCACAGATGCGTTCTGAGATTCTGCTTCACGACTGTATCGCGTTTGAAGCTACGTTCCTGTGTCTGCTTTAACATTACCGAAATAACCTTAGACAGGAATTTTTAAATGAAGTGTTAAGATTTGTTTCATACTGTACTTTTTATTTTATGAAAAAATGAGATAAAATTTGTAACCAAACAGTAAGAATAACAATAGATTTGAAAAAGACTGGTTTATCTCTCTACTTCAGGGAAGACATTAATGTACGCAAAGACTGCTTTGTTGAAATGAACAAAAATAGTATTAGAAAATGTTCATTTCATTGAGTTATTTAGAATTTGCCTCTGTGACCTTGTTAGTGTCTCAGCACCTAATTATTTCGTTCTGCAGTTTTTCAGTCGGTAGCTGGTGTGTTTGCAGACGTTACCTGAACGTGAGGTGGGGGCCAGTTTTCTTGGTGATTGCATTTATTCATTTGCTTGCTGTTCCCTTTTGTTAATGTTCTGTTTTGTGTTGAATTAATCATTTATTTCTCCATAATATTCCCTTGGTTTACTTCAGATTTGTTTATCTTCTCCCTCATTGGTACACTGACTAGAAACTCTGTATAATTTTGACTAGAAGTGAAGAGAACAGACATCTTTGTATCATTCTTCAGATTTTGAGACTGATGCGCTACCTACTGCGCTAATGGGGCAGCTATATCATTCCTAATCCAATTTGTGAAAAAGCACTCAGTTTTTCACTGTTAGGTGTAATGCTAGTTGTAAGCTTTTCATATGTTATCTAGTCCCAATTTGCTGAGAATTTTGTATTTTGTTTGTCTATTATAAATAGTGGTTGGAATTTTGTCTAGTACTTTCATATCTATTCAGATCAATCTTACCCTTTTTTTTGTTTTTTAATATGTTGAAGTACTTTACTTTTTAAAAAATAGTACTGGGAATTAAACCTAAGGCCTTGGGCATGCTAGGCAAGTGCTGTACCACTGAGCTATATCCCCAGCTCTTTTTATTTTGAGGCAGAGTCTTAATAAATTTACCATGGTTTTTGGGACTTGCATTTTGCCTATCTTCAGCCTCTGGAGTACCTGAGAGTTTCATAGTTATGTCTTTTAAGGAATCTGTACAGCTTTTCATAAATTGCTGAATTTACTGGCTTAGAAGTGTTTGTAATATTCTATTATTATTCTCTGTGGACTCTGTAGATGCTACCTGTGTCACTACTTACACTGGTGAATTGTGTCTCTTTTCTGGTTTCCTGTTCAGTCTCCTACGTTGTTTGTTTGTTTTTTTTGATTTTCTCAATGAACCAAGTTTTGGTTTTATTGATATTTTCTGTTTTTGATTTTTGCTTTGACCTTTATTATTTATTTTCTTTGGTTTTCTACTTTTCTAAGGTCATTGGTTTGAGACTTTAGGTTTTCTTACACAAGAGTCATATGCTATTAAATTTCCCCTAAAAACTGCTTTATTGACATTGAGATGGCCCCATTATGTTTTAGTTGTCTTTTCATTTTTATTCAGTTAAAAATATTAACAGATTTTCTTTGATCCACTGATAACTTTGAAGTATATATGTTTCAAATATTGCAAAGTTTTTGGAGAGCTTCTGTTAATATTTTCTGAGTTATTTTGTATTCCCAGGGTATACTTTGTATTTCTGGAATCCTTTGAAATTTATTGAAATTCATTTTTTTTGGTCAAGAGAATAGTTTATTTTGATAAATTTTCTGTGTGCACTTGAAAAGGAATTCATGCTCTGCTCTTTTTTTGCAAAATATTTTTAAATCCCCACTGGGCCAATTTGACTAATATTATTATTTAAGACTACTATATCGTTGTACTTTTTTTTAAATCAATCATTAAATTGAGTTGTTAAATATGTAATGGTACTTGGGTTTGTCTGTCTTTGCAGTCCTTTTCTATTTCATGTATCTTCAGCTATATTTTTATTTTTAAATTTTTATTTATTTTATTTTATTTTTTTATCTTTATTGGTACATTAAATATACACATCATGATTGCACTCCATAATGGGGATTTGTACCAGTATAAGACACAACTTAATTCTCATTTTTTCCCATAGCCCTATCCACCCTACCATCCCCCCATATACATAAAATTTGTTTCCTTACTTTTTTGTTACAATCTCAACATTGTCCCCTTTCACCTTATTTTACATTGAGCATTTTCTATTTCACAATATATAACATACAATGCTATTTAAAAATTTTTTTTTGAGACAGGGTCTTGCTTTGTAGTTCAGGCTGGCCCTGAGCTCAGCCTCCAACTCACATCACAGCAATCCTCCTGCCTCTGCCTCCCGAGTGCTGGGATTACAGGCGTGAGCCACCACGCCCAGCACTGTGGTATGTGCTATTGATTGCTGCTGAGCGTGAGTCTCCACACCCAGTATTGTATGTGGTTACCGGGGATTGAACCCGGGTCCTTGCACTTGCAAGACAGGCGCTAGAACAACTGAGCTAAATCTCCGACCCTTCAGCTATATTTTTAGATGTGTATATTAATTTAATTGACTTATTTATCATTACAAAAAGAACTTCTTCAGTCCTGGTAATATTTGTTTGGTCTGAAAACTACTTGTCTAATTTTAATGTAGCTTCTCCAGCTTTCCATTAGGTGGTGTTAAACAGCGTATGTCTTTGTATTGTTTCACTTAAATCTTATTTGTGCCTTTTTGATTAAAAGCACTTCTCTTGTACACAGCATGTGATTGGGTCTCGCTTTGTTAACCAATTTGACAATCTTTGCATTTTAATTGTATATTTAGCAATTTATATTTTATATCATTGTTGGCATCATGTGATTTAATTATATATCTTGCTTTTTATTTTCTGTTTGTCTGACTTGGTCTTTATTTTTCTTTTTCAGCCTTCTTTTGGATTGCTCAAGTATATGTATGATTCCCTTTTCCCTTTTCATGTGTTTGTTATGATTGTTTTGTTATTTCGTTGTTTCAGGATGTGTACTGTACACCTTTGAAATATCACAGTGAGCCTTCACCTGATGCCGCACCTTCGCACGTATAAGCCCACAGCAGTGCACTTCTAATTTCTTTTCTCTACACACTTATTGGGGCCATATTTTACTTTTTCCCCACAACACATCGATATGTATTTTGTTTTTAAAAATCTATCTTTCAGGAGTAAAGTGACACAAGTTGTGCAGTCCCCATACTGGGGGTTCTTGTTTTGTAGATCTGCGTTCTCTCTGTTTTCATGTTTTATCTGCTTGAAGAATTTTCATCAGTTTTTCCGGTCACAACAGTCTGCTGGTGATAAATACCGTCAGCTTTATCTGTGCTGAAAATTTTTCCTTTTTTTTGTTCAATATAGAATTCCAAATTGACAGTTTTTTCTGGCAAATGTAAAATGTAAAAATATTAACTGTTTGCATGTACTTTAATTGGTATTACTTTACTGTCTTTTCCTTTTCACTGTTTCCACAAGATGGGGTATTTTTTATTTTCTCTGCATGATGTATTATTTTCTATGGCTGCTTTGAGAGTTTTATCACATGCTATGCCCACTTTAATTATGATGTTTCTTTTTTTTTCTGTTTCCAAAGTCTTTTCACATTTGTGAGTTTATCATATTGCATAAAGATTGGGGAATTTGGGTAGTGATCTTCTCAGGAGTTTTCTGCCCCCTTCCTTGTTCTTCCTGAGCGCAGAGCCCTGAAGACCTGTGGGTCAGCCCGCTGGCTCAGCGCTGTCCTGGAGCTCACCCAGCCTCCTTTTCACTGCATCAAATTACGTTCACTTTTGTCCTTGGTTTTATTTCACTTTTGTTACTTTACTGTGCTTTGACGTTCATTGATCTTTTTCTGACGTTAATCTTTTCAGTGTCAAATCTGTTTATTCTCTTAGGTGTTACACTTTTCATGACTAGAATTTCTATTTGGGACTTGAGATACATATCTTTTGTGCTCTTAACTTTTTTGCATATGTAGAATCAAGTGTAATAAGTGCTTCCATGTCCCTTTGGCAGCCTCAGCCTTTCTGTCACTTCTGGTGTGGTTCTGATGGGTTATCGCCATGAAGTGTGTGTTTTCCTGACTCTGCGCGTGTGCTGTCTTGGGCTGGATGGCAGACACTGTACATTTTTCTGGTGCTGCCATTTTTGTGTTCCTTGGACAGTTCTTGAGCTTTGTCCTTAGGTGCGGTTAAACTACATGGAAACAGTTAATAAACATTCTTACATTTTGCGTTTTTAGTTTTTTATGTGGCTCTAAAGCCATGTTCCATTTGGTGCTAGTTACTTTCTCTACTGAAGAAAGACTCGTGAGCATTTAGCCGGTGTCCCAATAACTATGCATTTTCCGTTCTTGCTGTGAGAACATCCAGTCAGGAGTCGTTCCGGGCTTATTTGTGCTCTCTGTATCCCTTCCTCACGTGCGCGCTCACCGGTGCTCACCTGGCTGAGCCCTTGGAGAGGCTGCGGTGGCCGGTTCTGTGTGGAGCTCCGTCGCTGCTGGCTCCCTCTCCGCACGCCCAGCCTCTTCTGTGTCCCTGTGCTTCCCCTGAGTGCTCTCTAACAGTCCTGCCTCCTGGAGAACTTCTCTGAGTGGTAGATCTCTGGGGTAACTGTGGACTTTATCTTGTTTCTCATCTTTCAGCATTCCCTGCTTTTGTTGCCTCTTTAAAGACTTCTTCCACATATTTGTTTTTTGTTTAAAGCAGGAGGAAAAATCTGGTCAGTGTTACTCCAGTTAGACCAGAAACAGAAGTCCCCAGTGACATTTGAATATAGCACAACTGCTGAAAATAGAATCTGTTTTCAGTGTTGATTCAAGATTTTAGGCAGTAAATATAATGCAGTGAAAACCTGAAATACTCCCTGAAGTAAGCTGTGCTGTTGTCATCTTCAGCTCTCTTTCTGTGTCTTTCGTTGGCCGACTGTGATGGGTTATTGAAAAAAGCAAGGAGCCGGGAGCAGTGCCTCCCTTTTCTTGTATTTTTCTTAGGTCTCAGAGAACTGTTAGAATGAAGCACGATAACAATCATGTTACATTTGACCTCCAAGAAGATAGCCCTGTATTTCCTTCTTTATTTTTTCTTGCACATAATCGATATGCCCTAAGAGCATCTTAATTTACGTAGGAAAGCATTCCTTTAAATGAAATATGTAAAGATCCTTTACATTCTAAATTAAATAATTGTTTAGTTCACTTTCTTTCTTCGAATTTGGTTGTGATAGGTAGAGGTGCTGGAAGCTGCCTTCTCTGACAAGCACCTCCGATCTTCCTGTGGTCTGTCATAGTCCCGAAAATGAAGATCAGTGAGGTTTGTTGAGAGTATTTTTATGAAGTAGGATAGTGAGAATCCAAATAGTTACACCTTAAAATTTAGTTAGAAAACTATTGAAGAAATTCTTTTTGTCATCTCCTAGGAGACTCAATAAAATAACTTTTTATTTTAATTCTGAGGTACCGTCACATAGCACTGCCCCTAACAATTAATTACAGCAAAGATGTTGCAGGAAAGATGCAGAGAGCGTCGATCGTGCTGGCCGTGTGGAAACACCAGGCTTTTTATATGAAGTTCTATGAAGCACTGCATCTTTTCGTTTCTTTAAGATGACACCCTTAATAATAAAAGCATTTATTTATGCTTTATTATTTATTTATTTATTTCATTTATTTATTAAATGTATTTAATAAAATAAAATAATGATTTTTGGAAGTAAGAAATTCTTGTCATCGTTGAATGGTGATACTGGAAAGATACTAAAGGTAATCTACAGCGGGGAATCTTATTAAACTTCAAAGTATGGGAACCTCAGCTTTTCAAAAATCTCTTGGTAGCATATTACCATATGCTCAGCTAATTACCATCTGTTTGATGGATCTAATTTTGAAAAATAAAGGACACACTTTTTTCAGAATTGTATTATTTAACATAGAGAAGTTATAACAGATGAACTTTTTTACCTTATACATTATCAAGTTTGAAGTGAAATAAATTATTTCTTTGTAATGTAGCTATACAAAAAGAGAAACTCAGTCCTTTAACATATATAAGTGCCATATATTTAGTATATCAGATGGCAAGAGTATAGTGATAACATCGACATCCTACTGTGTAGCAAATTATGATGATACAAGTGGTTTCAGTGATTAGTACTTAGACTACATATTGGGAAATCAAGTAAGGATTAGAATATCTTTGCTATAGGTAGATAAGTGGTATTTTTCCTCCCCTCTCCGTGCCTTGTAAGTCTGTGAACAGTGTTCTAGGCCAGTGTGTACTTAGTGTCCACACAGGCAAGGCAGATAGTGCAGTGTCTGAATTTCCTTTCACAGTTTACAGAATCATAATGCGCTTGTGCAGCAGAGGGAAGCAGATACTCCCTAGGGAGGGTCAGTCAAGCTGAGAAGCTCAAAGGAGCCAAGTTCTGCTCCTGCCTTGGCTTCGTTTGCTCTTCGTTTGACATGTCACCTCTTGCAGTGCTTATATAATTTGTTTTATGACTTTTTTGGTGATATCAGGGATCGAACTCAGGACCTTGTGCTTGCCAGGCAGGTCGTGGCACTGAGCTACATCCTGGCCCACTGCTTGTGTAATCTATAAATGAGGCATTGATCTAAATGATTTCTAAGGTCTCTTTTGGATTTTACATCTTATGATTTTGTAAACTCACACTACTTACATTTCTTGAAATACCTGAGAAATATATTCCAAATGGTCCTTCTGCTTAAATAATTTTAAAAAATAATTGAGATGTTTCATTTTTTGACATATATAGTATATTTATGAATTATGCTTTTGAGCTTTTTGTTTTGTTTTGAGTCCTTAGGAAGAATAACTGAGATGCTTCACTTATGTTTTTGAACAGATAGGTGTTTTGTGAATTAAGCTGCTGGGTTTTTGTTTCTTTTTCTTTGGGTATGCAAGAACCTAGTGTTTTCATACTTAGCTGTATCCCCAGGCCTTTAAAAAATTTGAAACAGAGTCTCCCAGAGTTACTAAACTGCCCAGGTTGGGCTAAAGCCTGCGTCTTTCTGCCTCAGCCTCCCAGAGTTCTGAGATTATATGTGTGACCACCACACCCAGTTAAGCTTTGTTTTTAGACCTTTCTCAAATTTGTATAATGTGGAAGTGATTAGAACACTACTATTTTAGAAAACTATCTTTATAGGCGTTTGAAGAATAGGTAAGCCAGATACATTTACCAGAATTATGTAAGTTATAGGCAACCATTAAGCAGAAACATCTGTTGTCAGTGATTTTTCTTTCATCACGTTTAGTTCTCTGAAGGCAGAAACTATCTACTGATTTTTCATATTTCAGACATCTAGTGTAATGCTTGATCTTTGTGTACTGAGTTCTCTGTAAATTACGTTTTTGAACTAAATGCTTGGCAGCAGATATCCTTGCATATGTACAATAACTTCATATCACCTTTAGCTTTAGCTCAGTGACAAACGAAGCGGCTAAGAGCATGGTAGTGTCAGAGATGCCAAGGAGATAGTGAACCTCAAAACTTGTGATTTTGATTTTCAACTTATACACATCTTTAAAATATAGCAGGTCATTATTATTGCATTGTCTCTAGTTGTCAGTTTTGTTAATTTCATTAGGTTATATTTTAAAATGAGATATAATAATTGTCTGTTTTTCAGTACATCTGAATAAGTTCTTCTGACTAAATTATTTTTCTTACAACTTTATTTTCTACATTTAGAATTGTGGAGACTGTGACCCACAGTTACTTATTATAATCCCTTATATTTTATAATTGGTGGCTTTCCAATTAAAATTTTAATTTGTAGGTATAATGTTTAGAAGATTTCTAAATTAATAAGACAGAAATAGCTTTTAGAAGCAATGCATGCATTCATATAAAATTATATTCACATAAAATTATTATCTAGTTTTATAGTATGAGAATTAATGATAATGTTATGTATCATTGTCTTTGTGTATAAAAGGACTAAGGACTTTTCAGTTTTTCTGCTGAGGTTAGTGTTTAAATAGGCTTTTGTGAAAAGGGATTTTTCTTTTTTCTGATGTTTGAGTATTTCATTGCTTTTATGGAAATTATCTTGTTTATGTATTTTAATATACTCTTGAGCATACTCTTAGTTGAGTTGAATGAAATGTACGAAAAATATTCATTCTGAGTTTTAAAATTTAAAACCTGAAATTTTAGACTTCAGTCAAAATGTAATTTAAACATCTTCAGAGTTTTTACTTTCCTAAACTCTTTTTAAAAACTTATTTGTTCTAAAGAGTGGGATTAATGATTTCTTCTTTTGTTTTGTTTTGTCTTTTCTGTCTTTTTAAACTCGCTTTTGTGGATATTCACACCAGGACAAAGTGGTTAGAGTCTTTTTTTTTCTGTCTAATGTAATTTTTCTTGTTGTTATTGTCAATTTTAATTTTATAACTACGTTTAATTTCTATGTTTTTTATAGTGTTACTGCATGAGAATTGCTAAACCTGACATTTAAGCATGCTGATTTCACTGAAAAAACATTATAGATGAAAAACTAATTGGTTCATTTGATTTTTAATTTTTCAAGCAAATCTCATAGACTTCCTCATTGTTGTAGGATTCTTTACTCTCACAGTGACTCCCTAAACTCTTGTTCTTCTGGTCAGATTTATAAAAAGATGTCTCTGATACTAGAAAGAGTCCATCTTTGTTATGATGAGTTATAATAAAGTTAAACATGGGTTCTGTGATGTGTTTAGTTGATTACAAACATTTAATGTTTTAAATATTCGCAGAAATGTTTAGAAGTTGATAAAATATCTCTCTTTGATTTTCGTGTTTATTGTCAGGTAACAGGGCTCAGCCGGACAGGACCGGACTTCAGGCTGGCCTCCGGCCTGCGTGCCCCTGTGAGGGCCGCTCCGGAGACCGGCGCCTCCCACGCAGACCTAACGCTTCTGCTCTGATTTCACACCGAATGGGGAGGGCTTTTAAGTTTCCCAGTTTCCAGTTGGCATGAAACCCAAAGAAAACATCCTGTCTATTTAAGCAGTACCTTCCTTTTTAACTGCCTGGACCCTTTTTTTCTTTTAAAGTCCTCAGTGACTTGCCTCGGGAGATGCGTGTGGGTGTGGTGGCTTTCCAAGTCTCTGAGCAGAAGCCTCGGGGAGTCCTCCGGCCTGCGGGCAGCGTGGGTGGTGCACGGGTGGGGTTCTGCAGGGATGTCCCGTGCGTGGATGGTCCTTGAAGCAGGAAAGTTCCCCAGGAGATTCTGTGAGTTTCACACCAGCCCACTGTGTCAGCCTAGAGGGTCTCTAGTGTTATATCCAGAATTAACACAGCACGTGTCACAGTCGAATTACTGTCTGTTCCACGTGAACTGCACCCATCGTGGAAGTGAGCCGCTCAAGATAACATGATTTCATAGTCACCAGTCTGTGTTTGTAAGTAGCACACTAATCCGTGTGGATCTGGAAATGCAGTGCAAGAGGCCTTTTCATGACTATTTGTACCAAAGGGAAGATTTTCATTCTGATTCCATCCTTTTTCATTAGACAGTAGCTTGTATTTTGCTTTTTGTTTAAGATATCCCCTGGTGATGTTTGGATGCAGGAAGACCTGTGACTTGGCTCCCAGTCGAGGTGCTTCCCGTTCTCTCCCGGGGTGCAGCACATTGCAGGGCTGCAGCAGGGCCGCAGCAGGGCCAGCATCCTGCACAGCTGAGCCGACTAGCCCTCCTGTCTGCTCATCCCCAGCCCCCAACACCTGCCATTTTATTCTGTCTTTTTGAATTTGACTCTTAAAGATTCTGTACATAAGTGAGATCACACGATGTTTGTGTTTCTGGAACTGTGGTATTTCACATGATGTCCTCTAGCTCCTTCCTTGTGGCTACTAACAGCAGGCTTTCCCTTTGCAAGACTGAGTAGTGTTCCACTGTAGAAACCAGCTCTCCTACTTACCCATTCGTGTGTTGATGGTACTTAGACTGATTCTCTACCTTGGTTATTTTGAATAATGCATCAGTGAATATGAGAGTGCAAATATCCCTTTATATAATTTCATTTCTTTTGTGTATGTACCTAGCGATATGTGGTCATCCAAAAGTAGATTCTTTGTGGTTACCAAGAGGCTTACATGAAATCTTTCATAGTTATATAAGTCTGTTAAAAGCCAGTAACAGTCTGTCATTGCATATAAAACACCATATTTCAATTGTTCCTTCCTCTGTATTTTGTTATTGCTGTCAACACTTACACCTTTTATACTGCATATTTAGTAAGAAGTTATTGTAGCTATCATTCTGAATACTTTTTTGTCTCAGCTTTCATAATAAAGTAGTGCTCGGCACATCACTACTGGAGAATTGTGAATTTCACTTCATTCCTACCTTTACAGTGGTTTTCCTGTGTACGACTTGGCTTATTTCACTTAACACTCTTTCCTGTGTTTATCCTTGTTATACACAAGAGGTTTCATTCTTTCTACAGCTGAATGATAAACACTATATGTATAGCACATTTTCTTCATCCATTCAATCTCTGCTGGACACCTGGTCGATTTCATCTTTCGGCTCCTGTGAATGGTGTGTAGGAATGCAGAAATCTCTGCATCATAGATTTTGGTTACTGCAGATACATAACCAGTAGTGACATTGCTGGGTTATGTGATAGTTGTACTTTTAACTCTTGTAGGGACTTCTATATTGTTTTCTGTACTGCCTGCACTCATTTAGATTTCCACCAACAGTGGAAATAAAGATTCTCATTTCCTACCCTCACCAACACTTTGAAATTTTAATGCTATTTAAAATTTGAAAAGTTGTGGCAGCACGTAGAAGGAATTTAAGTAACACCGGCTGCATCAGTCCTGGTGCTCCCCCCTCTGACTGCATCAGCTCCCTAACTTCTCATCTCCCATGCCGTCTTGGGAGAACTTAGGAAACACAAGTGATGTTTCGGTTAAGCACCATGACAACCGTTTTGTGATCAGGTGTCCTCCGTTGCTGGTGGACACTCAGGGTTCTCTTTCCGTGTCTTGGGCCAACAGTCTCTGGCAACAAAATCCAGGGCTTCCTTCAGTGTAATATGTTCATTGGCTCCGAGTTTGTTTCTTTGCATCACACACTAGGTCTTAGAGCCGAGGTGTTTGTATGTTGGAGGAACGAGCGGAGAGCGTGCATGGGTTGTGAGTCGTGCTCTGGAACAGAGCCCTCTGGAGAGACCCGGGGGAGTTCAGTCAGTGCTTGGCTACAGCCCGCTCTCCGCCTCAGGCTTCTCGAGCCCGCCGGAGCGGTCACCCCGGGAGCGGCCAGGCGAGACCTCTCAGGACAGCTCAGCGTTCGCCGCGGCCTGACTAAGGCTTTCGGCTCACAGGCCATTCCTCGGGGACTCGTGTGCCTCAGTGGGTGTGCTGGCTTAACTCTGCGTCCAGAATTCATTTTTAAGTATTTATCGTACACAATTTGCTGAACTGTTTCTGTGCCTTTGAAAAAGGCCAGCATATCGATCTCAGAGTTAAGTGTAAGCTTATTTATTTGAAGATGGTACAAGCTTTCTTTTTACCATTTGACTCTGAGACAGGGTCTGGCGAACTTGTCCCAGCCTGGACTACAGTATGTGCTATTCCTACCAAGGTCTTCCAAACAGCATGGTGGTAGAATTTACACTGATGTTGAAAAATGGGCCAATTAGAAGGAGGCTATTTACCAGGGACACAACAAAAGTCCCCTTAGGAGAAGCAGAGTCCGTGAAAGTCCAGGAACTTGATTTGGTACATGTGGATGTGTCGAGACACACTTGAGGTGCATTGGTTGTTGGAGAGGACAGGCAGAGGGCAGTCACCGGTGGCTGCTGAAGGCTCAGCTGTCCTGGCAGACACAACAGTCCTGAGCAGATTTTTCTGGGTTCTCTACTCTGCTCAATTTTTTTTTACTTACCAAAATGTTAATTTCAGCATTTTTGAACTGCACCTTTTATCCAGAAGACGACACTGCTGGTCCAGTGGCACATGCCTCTTTCCCCAGCCACGTGGGCAAACCGAGGTAGGAGGGCACAGGTTGCAGCTGGGGGGGGGGGGACTTCAGTGAGGCCCAGTCTCACAGTAAAAAGGTGAAAGAGAGAGGGTGTGAGCGTGTCGGGTGGAGCTCTCTGCTCCCTCCGGTGGTCAGTCCCCAGCGCTGCAGAAAACAGCGACTGGAAGCCCAGCCCCAGACCAGGGGCACCAGCGGCTGCTCAGCGCTCCTTCCTTCTCACACGCTCTCTCCTTCCAGATGCTCTTTTGTCCCCTTCACGAATGTATAGACTCGCTCCAGATCCATCCTCTCCAGAGACTCTGAAAGGCTTCCTCACTCTCCCCAGCACCTCTGCCTGTTAGTGCTTCTTTATCAGACTGTGCCGTGGCTCACTCTGCCCCGTGTGTCACACATGCAGCTTTCCCGAGGACAGAGATGATATTTTGTCAGTCTCTCATAAGCATCTGACGCAGTTACCGAAAGATAGGAATTACTGCTCCTTGCAAGGCTGGTATTCACATGATTCAGGACTCAGGCCCTGGGCACCAGCCGGTCAGGGTAGCCAGCTGACCGCCCGGGGCAGACTTGTCCACTGGGTCCCGCCTGGACTCACTCGCAGACCGAGGAGGCTGAGCAGTGCGCGGCCGAGCGCAGGCTGAGCCGGTGAGAGCTGCTCCGTGTGGCTTCCTTTTCGACTCTGCACGATTGTTGGTTTCCTTGAATGAATAAAAGATATTTTCACATTTCCTTAATAGAAGATAATTAGCTTGGAGAAATCATTTTCTATCTATAGAAAATGTTTAATTTTCTCATTTTTCTTGAGTCCTTTATGATCTGTTATATTGCATCGGAGCTGAAAAGGACAGAGGTCTTAACGCTGTGCTTCTGTTTTGGCTTCACCATGTTTAAAGTCCTCGTTCCCAGTTAAAAAGCAGAGTGTGTGATCACTGTCTCGTCACGTGCAGTTCAGACCCGCCTGGACGTGTCCTCTGAGGAGTGGGAGAGGTCAAGCAGGAGGCGGACTTCAAGTGCTTTGCTGGCTGGCCCTTCAACCAGCCATATTGTCTCTGTAGTAACCTTTACTGCCAAAGCCCATTTCGAGTAACTGTAGTATGAATTTTATGTATTTAGTATATTTCATGTCAATATATTTTGCTTATGGAAATCAAGATCAGGCGTGCAAGTGCTGCCCGCACGAAGGCCAGGTCACGTGGATAAAGTGTAAGCACGTGGAGAGGGCTGTGGCTGCGCTCTCTTGCCACTTGCTGCTTTTGTTGCTCTGCCTGCCGTGATTGGTTCTCCTGTGTGAGTCCTCTCCCAAGCCAGCTGAGCTGGCCCGTTGGGACTGAAACCTCTACAAGCTGTGTGCCGAATATACCTTTTCTCCCTTAACTTTGGGTGTCAGGAATTTTGTCTCAGCAACGAGAAAAGTAAACCTGTAACTTATGCCATATATAAAAATCAACTCACCATAGATCAAAGACCTTGATGTCAGAACTGTAATGATAAATTTTTTTTTTTTTTTTTTTTTATTTGAGACAGGGTCTCACTTTGTAGTTCAGGCTGGCCCAGAGCTCAGCCTGGAACTCATAGCAATCCTCCTGCCTCTGCCTCCCGGGTGCTGGGATTACAAGAGCAAGCCACCAAGCCCAGCACTGTGGTATGTGGGTACTGATTGCTGGTGGGTGAGAGTCTCCACACCTGGTATTGTTGTATGCGGTTACCAGAGATCGAACCCAGGTCCTTGCGTTTACAAGGTAGCACCGGAACCACTGAGCTAAATCCCCGGCCCAGTTATAAAATTCTTAAAAATAGGAATCTTCATGACTTTGGTTTATGCAAACGTTTCCTATACATGACACCAAAAGAGTAGACAACCAATGAGAAGAGTAGATAAACTGGGTTTCGTTGAAACTGAGAAACTTTTATACGCTAAAGAATATTTTCTAGAAAATGAAAAGCTAATCCATACAATGGGAAAAATTGCGAATTATGTGTCTAATCCAGGCAAAGCGGTGGATACCTCTAGTCCCAGCTCTGCTGAGGCTGAAGCAGGAGGGTGACGAGTGTGGGGGCCTCCTGGACAACTAACCGGCCCATCTCAAACTGAAAAATAAAAAGGGATGGCGGGGCCGGGGATTTAGCTCAGTGGTTCTGGCGCCTGTCTTGCAAGCGCAAGGACCCAAGTTCGATCCCTGGTTAACCACATACCATACTGGGTGTGGAGACTCAGGCCCAGCAGCAACCAGTACCACATACCACAGTGCCGGGCGTGGTGGCTCACGCCTGTACTCCCAGAACTCGGGAGGCAGAGGCAGGAGGATTGCTGTGATGTGAGTGTGAGGCTGAGCTCAGGGCCAGCCTGAACTACAGAGTGAGACCCTGTCTCAAAAAAAACCAAAACAAAACAAAACAAAAAAACAAAACAAAAAGAAAAAAAAAATGGGGATGGGGTGCCCTGAGGCTCTTTTTCAGAGGAAATATATTTCATAATAATACTTGAACTGGCAAAACTCTAAGTATTATTTTTTACTTAAAGATAGTTTTGTGAAACTTTGAATTGTAGAAATGTTCACAGCAAACATTTTAAAGAAAGTATATAGCTCCTGAATATGCTAATTCACTGGACATATCTTGGTAATTTTTAAGCTCTGGGGAAATAGCATCTAAACTACCAGATAAGCATTTAAATAAATACAATGATAAGTAACTCTTAACTTCTTGGAAAACATTCTAGTTAAGGTGCGTACCGTAGCTGAGGTAAGTGTTAGAGTATGTAGGTCACTGGAGAAAAGGAAAATGAGGAGTCTAATTTGGGATGGGATTAGAATTATAGGCTGGACGGCCGGAACTGAGGAGCGTCGTCTGTGAGAGGGACAAGTGAGCCGGCTCATGCACGTTTAGGGCAGAGCACTCCACTCTGCGCCGCAGCAGGGACCGAGGTCCTGCGTGACCCGGCCAGCGCAGGAGGCCCGGGGACAGTCGGAACGTAGCTGCTTAGGCCGGGGAGGCGGCTGCTGAGTGTTCGTGTGAGGTGTGCGGGCAGGGGCCGCCAAGGGTCCCGTCGTCTGGTTCCTTGCTCTTAAACTTTCAGCAGATCGGCGGCAGGAATCTCAGTCAGGTTAGACGAAGGGTTGTGCTTTGAACGTCTTTTCTTCTTAATACGTCTTCTTTAAATATTTCTTTTCCCCAGAAGGACCCTAATGATCTGCATAGTCCCATACTTTATTAATATTTTGCCATCATGGTGTCTAGAGTCTCAGGTCACGGTGAGACATTTCCTTCTTCACTGTCTGTTAATCATTTAATCACATGGGTTCTATTTCTTTTGTAGGATTTTTTTCACAGAAATTCTCATGTTCTGGTCTCTATTTCCAATGAAGTCTTCTAGGTAAATGTGCGTGCTTCGCCCTCACTTTGATATTTTCTTTTTTGTGTGTGGAGAATCGAACTCAGGACCTTGCACTTGCAGGCGGGCACAGCGCCAGGGAGCAGCATCCCTGGACTTACTCCATTTTGAAATCATGTCACCTTGATATTACTGAGACGATTTATAATTCTACAATTTATGCATCATAACATGTAGGTTCTCTTTAAGTTTTGGAAGATTATTAATGGATAGTATGTTTATATTCTTTCTACTGAAGCTATGTGGACAACATATGATGGGAAATAATAGATATCACATTTTGTAATACAGAACAGTGACAGTATTTTAGCTCATTTTACCTGATCTCGTTTATCTCGCCAATGTCACTATATTTTTAATGCAGTTTACTTTTTAAGGAAAAAATAAATGAATACTGTAGAATTAAGATGCTGCACATCCGGCAGGGTGAGACGCACGGCCCGACAGCGCAGCCTAGTGGGCGAACTCCATAACTGCAGGGAGGGTAGCCTCCATCTTCTCGAATAAACCCACTTCAGCAGTTTGTTTGTTTTTTTTTTAATTATAAGAGTTTAAGTTTGAAAAGTAATTTGGAATTAAAATTAGTTTTCATCATTGTATTTTTATGTAGGCAGAAATTAATCTGTACTATAATAAAATGTAATTAAATGCTCAGTGAACAATACACTTTGCAGTTTTTCCTATCCTTTTGCTAAAATTTCATTTAGAACAGGATATTTATAAAATGAATCACTTGCTTTGATGAAAATTAAACACAAGTCATGTTCACCTGGGTTGAGAGGCTTGGTAGAGGCAGAGCCCGTGTGGAGCAGTGTGTGGCCTGGTCTGATGACTATCACTGTCACTCCTGGAAGTGGGCTGCATTGTATGTAGACAGTTATATTTCTGTGGAAATTCACTAGCTAGTTCTTGGCTAATGTGTCTATGTTAAATATCCACTTATCTGCAGAGTCATGAAATAATTTCCTTAGCTTTGTTGGCGTCCATTGGTTGCAGGTTTTATACCCCTAGTTATACTTAGTCGTCTTTTTCTGATGTTTAGTTTTATCTTTTTTTTTTAAAGGTTTTTTGAGACAGGGTCTCGCTTTGTGGTTCAGGCTGGTCCTGAGCTCAGCCTCCAACTCCCATCACAGCAATTCTCCTGCCTCTGCCTCCCGAGTGCTGGGATGACAGGCGTGAGCCACCACGCCCAGCACTGTGGTGTGTGGTACTGGTTGCTGCGGGGCGTGAGTCTCCACGCCCAGTATTATATGCGGTTACCGGGGATCGAACCCGGGTCCTTGCACTTGCAAGACAGGCGCCGGAACTACTGAGCTAACTCCCTGGCCCTAGTTTTATCTTTGTTAATTTTGAAATATTTCAAACCTGGGGAAAAATTTGTAGAATAATACTAATTATATTATTTTAAAACTTTTTGTCATTTTAAATTTACTTTTTTATGAGAGGATAATAATACTGAATATTTATCATTCCATGCATGTTATTACTTGTGTAGTTTAACTTTATACATATGTAATCCTATGCCATATACAATAATATTTCACAAGACTTTAAACCTTATATCTTGGCACCTGTCTATCTAAAATACAGTACTGTACTACTGTTGTGTAATGCCGTTTAACTCAAAATTTATCTCATTTGTTCTGTTGAATGTAGTTCTATTCCATGAATATACTACAACTTACTCATTGTCATTTTGACTTAGGTCATCCTTGGAAGTGGTGCTCAGGGAATTTCTCTGTCCATCCCTCCTGTGTCTGCTTCAGAACGCCTCTAGGGTAGAAGTCAGTTTTCTGGGTCACGGAGTGAGGCGGCCGTTTTTGCTCTGATTAGAGGCAGTGCGGCTCTCCAGCCCTGGCTGAGATGACACACAGTCCTGAGAAGGATGTGTGTATTGGCTTCTTTACTTCCTCTCCAGCACTTGGTATTGTTAGACTTTTAAATGTTGGGGCAAAATGAAAATTTACTGTTTAAATTTTGCAGTTTTTGGCTGATGGCTTCAGAACCTTTTTAACTGTCAGTTGGGTTTTTCTGTGGAATTGCATACTCCTTGACCTATTCATATTTTACTGTGATGTTTATCTTTTTCTTAATAAACGATGAGTTCTTTATATATTCTATGTGCATTGTAATAAAATCTCTCCCAGACTGTGGCTTCTCTTTTTACTATTTTACTACTCATAAGTATTCAGAAAATTCCTAATGTAGTGGAATTTATCATTTTAAAGAGTAATTTTTGCTTTTGGTGTGTGGGTCAAGAAGTCATCTCCCCCATTTGATAAAGATTTTGACGTTTTTGTAGTTTTGTTTTTTGTATTTCAGGGATTAATCCATTGGGAATGGCTTTGTATATATGACATGAAGTGGGAATTTGTTTGTTTTTTCGAAAATAAGACAACCAGTTTTCCCAATATACGAATTGAGAAGTGCATCTTCTCTCCACTGATCCGTAAGAACAGCTCTGACATATGTAGGAGTCTGTTTTCTGAAGCTTTCTTATGATTCACATTGTAGTTAATGTATCTGGTACCACACAATCTTTGTTCCTGTCTCTTTGTAATAAATAGAGCAAGTCTACCTTAAATTTAATTCTCTTCAGAATTATCTCCATTTTCCTTATTGTTGATGGCCTCCCTTATTTTACAATAAGCTTGATAAAATCCACAGAAAACATGGTAGGGGTATTGATTAAAATTTTATTGAACGTGATAGATTGAATTCGAGCAGACGGACGTCCTGGTGTCTTCTCCTCCCAAACCGTGTGTTTGCCACGTACGTAAGTTCTCTGGTGGGCCTTTCAATGCAATTTCGTAGTTCCAGTGGGTGAATCTTGCTTTTGTTTCCTGTTTCTTTTTTAAGGTTTATTCACACACAAAGCTTGTGTGTAGTTTTTCTAACAAGAATCTTTAAGAATTTTGTAGAAGTGTTGGAATTGGTTGTTAACAGTGGATATAAATGTTATTTCTTTGGCTTGCCTTTGATCTAGGAAACAGTATTACTGAGTTCTCTTACTACTTTTAATTTTAGGTGGTAGATTGTCTTGGATTTTTAAATCCTAATCAAATTGTTTTCTTCCTTTCTCTTTCTTTCTTCTCTCTCTCTTTCTTCTTTTGTGGTTTTTTTTTTTTTTTTTTTTTTAGGTTTTTTTGAGACAGAGTCTCGCTTTGTGGTTCAGGCTGGCCCCAAGCTCAGCCTCAAACTCACATCACAATCCTCCTGCCTCTGCCTCCCGAGTGCTGAGATTACAGGCGTGAGCCACCACGCCCGGCACTGTGGTATGTGGTACTGGTTGCTGCTGGGTGTGGGTCTCCACACCCAGTATTGTTATGTGGTTACCGGGGAATCAACCCGGGTCCTTGCGCTTGCGAGACAGGCGCCGGAACCACTGAGCTAACTCCCCGGCCCCTCTTTTGTGGTTTTTTGAGACAGAGTTCTGCTCTAAAGTTAAGGCTGGCTTTGAACTCAATATGTTGCCCAGGTTTGCCTCAAACTCACAGCAGTCCTCTTGCCTGAGTCTCCCAGTTGTTGAAATTACAGGTGTGAGCCACCATGCCTGGCTGTGAGGTTTTTAAAAATGGCTTCCATAGTCTTTTAATATTTAGGGAAGCGCAGTGTAGAGCTTGTGAGTGTGTCTGTGTGACACTCAGTAGATCAGTACCTCCAAAACAGTAGTGCATAGAAGTGGCATCCTGGGGCTCCTTAGCTGATTTCTGACTTTAAAGAGAATGTCTTCACTTTTCATCCTTAGATCTTTGGTGCTGTCTTCTATACGTTTCCACACAATGAATTTTATAATGCTGAGAATGATTTTTCTGTACCTATTGATGATCTTTTCTCCATTTTAATCTATTGTCAACTACATCAGTATATTTTCTAAAAGTTAACTGTTGCATTTTTGGTGTGATTTCCTCTCATTGTTATGATAATGTCTTCTTTTTTCCCCCCATTTACACTTGCTGTATGAAATTTAAAATTTGGCTAAAAAAAGAAATTTTGTATTTGGCTTAAGGATTTTTAACTATTCTGTTTGTGATATTGACCTGTAACTTTTCTTTTACATTATGAAGACCTAAAAAGGAACCTCTAAAAGAAGTCCGTGCCCTCAAACCTGAGAATATTACCTTCTGTGGCAAATGAAGGTGGGCTGCAATCCAGCCAGGACCTGGGTGGGGATCTAATCCGGGCAGCTCTTGCAGTGCTGTGCCAGGAGGGGCAGCAGGCGCTGTGGGCAGGAGAAGGTCGCGGGGGCCTGCACAGCACGGCCGCCGTGAGACAGGGCTGCCAGTTGCCGGGAGCTGTCCTCCCAGAGTTATCTGAAGGAGCGCCCTGTTGATGTTACCAGTCTGGGCCAAGGAGACTGACACTGGGCTTCTGGTTCCAAAAGTGCTGAGGTCACCACTTTGTGAGAATCTGTTACAGGCAAAGCAACTTAGGGAACTAGTTCTCTGCTCTGTTTTGCTTTTACTGTTGAGTGCTTTCTACTCTCACAAAGTGAACTGGAGAGTGTTCTTTTC
>PVIR01012471.1:26586-44686 GCA_004026965.1 Petromus typicus
CAGTATTGTTATGTGGTTACCGGGGAATCGAACCCGGGTCCTTGCGCTTGCAAGACAGGCGCCGGAACCACTGAGCTAACTCCCCGGCCCGAATAGTGATATTTTAAATTGAATTTTGTGAATTCATAAGTACAAACCAAGTCAGTATCACAGTTATGACTGTCCTACTTGCCAAGCTCAGAGTTCCTTAGAAGCTGTTGTTGAAGGAAGTTTCCCAGGGCTTTTCAGCTTCTTCTGTGAGTGAAGGGACTACACTCCGGAGGGGACCCAGTAGCCCAGCACTTCAGTTCTGATGAACCCAGGAGCTGTGCTCTCGCTTTTGCAGTCTGCCTGTTGGCTTTTGGCTTCAGTTACTTTCTGTTTGGTAAAATTTAAAAATTTGGTAAAATTCTGGGGATAGAAGCAAAAGTATGTTAAAAGCCATATCGACTTCTAGCAGAAAAACACCAGAAGTTCCTGTTTATGCCATAGCATGGTGTGAAGTACGCTGAGAACAATGTGGTGACTCTGCTGCTGTGCGCCATCCAGTGGGAAGCAGTCTCCAATGGGAGTCCGGAGGGCGTCCCGAGTTTCACCTGTGCTTCTGCTAAGAGCATCTCGGCACCAGAGTTGAACACAGTGCACGTTCCACGTTTGACTGGACCCAAAGCAACAGCTTTTGAGTGTCCCTGGAATCGCACAATCCTGTTGCTTCAGACTCCAGCTTTTTTTTTTTTTAAGGTTTTTTGAGACAGGGTCTCACTTTGTAGTTCAGGCTGGCCCTGAGCTCAGCCTCAAACTCACATCACAGCAATCCTCCTGCCTCTGCCTCCCGAGTGCTGGGATTACAGGTGTGAGCCACCACGCCCGGCGCTGTTGGTATGTGGTACTGGTTGCTGCTGGGCGTGAGTCTGCACACCCAGTATTGTACGTGGTTACCGGGGATCAAACCCGGGCCCTTGCACTTGCAAGACAGACTCTGGAACCACTGAGCTAACTCCCCAGCCCCCAGACTCCAGCTTTTAAGAGACTCTGTCATGGGAGATGAGCCTCTAGTAACAGTTGTGGTCTGAGGCCAGAGCGCAGAGTTTCCGAGGGGAATCTTCCAGTGCTCTGTGAAAATCATGTCTTTAGTTGTGTTGTGCTGGCTGCCTCAGTGTCTCCATCAGGTCAGACATTGACCTTTCTTGGTCAGTTTGGCTTTGGGGGAGAGCTGGAAGTCCCACAGGGCCAGATCAAAGAAGCTGGCTGAGGACTCTGCCGTGTTTTTCCAAACCTGACTTTCCAGGAGATGGCACTTAGCAGGCGCATTTGCCATATTTTTTAGCACACTTTGTAAGATATTCTTGAAAGAGGGCTTTCAGAGCGGCTCCACAAAATGGCAAGAATGCTGGCTATTTCAAGAGGGATTAGTGGAAAGTATCTTACAGAGATACATTTAAACATTGACTTTTGTGTTATTTAAACACTCATTTATATTGTGATGACCCCTTATATTTGAAGTGCCTTAACAAGTTGGTTTCTTTTTTTTCTCCTCTTTGCAACTAAGACCTAAGAGATGTTGTGAAATGGATAAAATGAGAAGATGAAGCTCATCACTTCCACCTTGAGGCTTGTGGGGGGAAAACATTGGGTGTACAGACAGAGCTGGGAAAAGCCGCCCTTTTGTCTTTGTATGTTGGGCGGTGGAGAAGGAAGGCAGAGGTAAGGCCACATGGTCAGAAGTGTTTCCAGGTGGGACCCTGGGGAAGGTGTGTCCTGGTGACTTTGCAGTTTGAGGTGCTTGGGAGGGAAATACCTTCTGGGGTATTCTCACACTCATCGCAGCATGGATATTTTGGAGTGAACTTAGCAGTGCATCAAGGTTTAGAAGGGCCGAGAGCAGGTCAGAATCCCTCCCCAGAACTGTCCTTCGTTGTGCCGTGTCATGGAGGATGTGGACATAGCTGTCTGTCCCTGCAGCATCCTCACTGCAGGGACATCACTTTGTAGAAGATGCTGCAGAGCAGCTGCAGAGCAGCTGCTGGGGTTGTGGCTCCAGAGAGGCCTGTTCAGAGTGGAGGGGTCCGCAGAGCCTGGGAGCCTGGGCAGGGGCGGCTCGGCGAGGAGCCCGGGCGGTTAGACATCCGCAGAGCAGCATCCAGCGCCTCCATGGGCAGGACACCGAGATGGGGGTTTGTTCGGAAGGCCAGAGTGACTTTTATTTGGATGGCTTTAAAATACGCGTCTGTGATGAGGACGGTCAGATGGAGAATAAGCATCAGCATTGCCCTGTGGGTCGTTTCTAAAGCCGCAACACCGGCCAGCAGAAGCAGGGTCTGTGGGGCCTGCAGTGTGGAGACGGGGGGTTGGGGATTCTTTTCTGCTCTTCCTGCCCAGACCTTGCTTCAGCAGACAAATATGGCTCAGTTAGAAAGGTGAGGCTTCAGCTCATGGGGAGCCTGGAAGAGTCCTGCTGCTTGTCTGAAAGGGATAAATTTCTGATCTTTGTTCTGTGATCCAAAACCCTCATGTAGAGATGGCAGTGGTCCCTTAATTGCTGAGTGACTGTCTGAAAACCTCAGCACTCCCTGGGACACGAACCAGTGTGCCAACCCTGACTCCGCTTGGGCAGGCAGGGAAGGGTGTGGACACTGCCTTCCGAGACTCGCCCGGCTAAGCGCAGGACGCGCGGGGCGCCGTGGCTGAGCCCTGCACACCCAGCCTCCACTCGGCTTCCTCTGCATCCTGTTCTCCGAACACAGCCAGGGGAGACAGCTCCAAGGGGTCGTGCAAACCTGTTCCATTCACAGCATCAGTGACTATAATTTTTTGAATGTTTTATATGATACTTTTGATTTTTTGAGACAGGGTCTCACTTTTTTAGTTCATGCTGGCCCTGAACTCACTATGTAGCCCAAGCTGGCCTTGAACTCACAGTGCTGCTTCTGCCTTTGCCTCCTGAGTGCTGGGATTACAGGCGTGAGCTTCCACTCCCGGCACTGTGGTGTGTCGTTACTGGGAGTTGAACTCAGAACCTTGTGCCAGGTGGACACCGGAACCACTGAGCTAAATCCCCGACCCTATAATATTTGTTTTTGTGTAAATATCTGGTTATTGTCTTCTCCAATACCCTTGGGACACCACAAGAAAATTGAGTCTGTTAGGGTGTGTCCACCAGTTCTTAGCATGGTGTTTGGCATATCCTAGGCATTTAGTGAACAGTCTCTGAATCTGTAAATACATAATGAATTGGTGTCAATAGTTATTTGCCTGTCTGTGAATGAATTGGAATTTTATTATCTCAGTTTGTTTCATGGTAAATGACAGTGCCACTCAAGTTTATCTATGACTAAAGTATTGCTCTTCTAGTAGAATGTAGTAGATAATGCTCACTGATGTACCTGTCCATGCTAACAACCAGCTTTTGTTGGAAAAGTTCTGATGTGTAGTATTGGCCCATCTTTGTCCAAACATCTTCACCGTGGCTGACGAGAAGCCCTCCCACGTTACTCTGTGGAATGTGTAAGAGGGAGCTGTGAGTCACTGCACGTTCCTGCAGGTCTCAGGCGCCATTCTAGGAATGCATACTTGTGCAGACACGAGTGCTGTTCGTGAGGCTCACAGATCGCGGGCTTCAGAGGGGTTTGTCAGTGAGGGTTGTGCTCTCAGCTGCAGAAGAGGGCGCCGGCTCCTTGTGGCCAGCACAGTGTATTTCGCACCCCTGGGACACCTCTGCTGCTGCGGCTCTCTGCCAAGACCCCTGCAGGCTGCCGGCCTTCTCACTCTGGTCTCTGGCTGTCTTAGGTCTTGAACATGCTGACAGCATGTGAGGTTTTATAGGCTGAAAGTGGCCCGGTGTGTCCCACTGTGACTTCCCGCCCTGTGATCGGCCACGCTGATCTGTTGACACTCTCCCACCTTATTCTCCGACAGACACACTTACAAATAAGTCGGTGACAAGAGTGGAGTCCAGGGGGTCCTTTCTGTGTGTAGTTAACTGGCTGAGCGAGCCTGGGCTGGGGCCTCGTTAGCACCGGTCTTTCAACCATCATTCCCTGTCTTTAAATTACTTTATCATTTATTTTGCCATTTAGACCAAAATCACAGATTTTACAGACCTCTGAGTTCCTTTAAATTATTGGTAGCACCTAATGTCATTTTGGTTTTGCTTTTCTGGCCGTTCATTATGACTTCTCTTGGTGTTTTGGGAACATGGAGTTGCTGTGCAGTGCGGGCTGGCTTGACTCACTGAGCGGCCCAGGCCGGCCTCTGCCTCAGCCTCTGGGTGCTGAGGTGACAGGTGGGTGCCGCTGTGCCTGGCTTCGTGACGCTTTCCAGTTTTGCGTTTTTAAAAAGATATTCAAGTTTTCTTTCTCTTTCATCCCTACCAAGGATGTTTGTGGAAGGGCAGCAGATGATGACAAATTGGGTCCTTAGAGATCTATCTCTAATGGTGCTTGCACAAAACAAAGGTACCTCGCGTTAAAATATGAAGGTCCCAGGGGCCAGTGATGAGGCTGTCAAGTCAGAAAAAGGTGTGCAGTGCTGCAGCATCTGATACACGGCCTCCGCTGGAGTCGACAGTAGCGTTCACAGCTGGTGTTTCCTTGTCTTAGATAACATTCCCCGATGATTCCAGAGGAGGGAAGTGTGGCCCATCGTGCTTCCGTTCCAGCCTTTGTCATGTTAGGTCACACAGCAAAGACAGTTTGTGTAATCAGGACTTTCCACTTTGTGAACCGAGGTTGCTCCTCAGCCCTGTCGGCGGCCCATGGCCACTGTGAGGCCACATAGGTGACCCACCCAACACGCTGGGCGGAGGGTCTCTGCAGAGCACTGGCTCTCAGACCGCTCACGAGGTTCTTTGCTTGCTTAAGTGTCACACGAATGCTCTTAGTTGAGGAACTCAAAGTACAAATAAAGAGCAAAACAGAAAACGTCTCAGTAGGTCTTTCATCTGTGGGTGGGGGGATCAAGAGATGGAGGGGAGGGAAGCAGTAAAAAAACAGAATGAAAATGCATCATGTGCACGTATCCATCCCCACAGAAGTGTGGTCATCATGTACTGCAAATATGTACCAGTACAAAGAAGTTCTTAGTGTTCTGTGACTTAAATCTTCTTATGCTAGTAAGAGATGCAGTCCTTGTCCCCTAGACCTTAAAACTGGCTTGGAGAAAAGAAAGGAATGTATGTGCAATTCAACAAAAGAAAATTTAAAAAAAGATCGAGTATAGTGTTGTATGATATGAACTGTACAAACAACATGAACTAAGATAATGGAAAATTAAACAGTCAAGTGATACAGTCTAAAAACATCACTGTTTCAGTTGAAAACATTGCATTGTATCTTTGTTTTATTATGGTTTATTTGTGAAAAAAATGTTCTGAAACATGAAGAGCTGGACCAGATCCATTGTTTAACTTAAAACATCATCACTCACTCAGTGAAAGGACTCGCCTTTTATTTCATGCCAGTATTTAATTTTTTATGATTAAGTGCAAAAGATTTTTCAGAGAGTGTGAAGTTTTCTGATTATATATTATGATATTAATTATATTAGAGATTAGTAAAGAGATTGAAAAACAGGAAGAAAAGAATGATTATTACCATAATCATTGAGGATACAGGGAAAAATACTACTTTTAATTCAGAATAGCTTTCAGTTTTGTGGCAGATATGTTGGAGATCTATTTTGTGACAGTATGAATATCTTGTAACATTACTGAGGTGTTCAGTTAAAAATAGTTAAGATAGTAAGTTTAAAATTTTTTAGTACCTCAAAAATCAAGTATATTACTATACATTATGAGCAATTAAAAGGTGTTTATTGAAAGCAGTAATATTCCTAGCTTTATTTTAGCCATGAAGTTAACTTAAAAGAAATAAAAGTCCCTTCAAAAAGAACTTACATGGTTGGTGATAAAGATTACCCTAATATTTACTGGAAGTCTAACATATAACAGATATTTTGCTAGATGTATTGTATAATTACTTTTAATCTTTAAAACAGTATGGAAAAGAAGTTACCATTTTTATGCCCCCGACTCTGGTGTTTCTTGTTGAAGAAACTAAGTTTTGTAGATTAGAAGGGTCAGTACCTTGCTTGAAGGGCAAAAAGTTTCTAATCTTAGACACAAGTGTTCAGCTTCCAAATCGACTCTCTGTACAGCAGCACACTTCTAATTAAATAAGAAATAAGAATACAAATAAACAGCTAGTAATTCAATACTCTGGTATTTCTACTGTCAGTAAGTGTTGTTTATTTCATTATAATTATTCTGACAAAATCAAAAGAAAGGATAAATTACTTAATCTATAGTAGCAATTAATCTGGATTGCATTTTAACTTTGGAAGGACAACCATATAATTTCTTTTGGCTTGAATTATTGTCTCTTTGGATTGTTTTTCCTTTTAGGAACACAATTTCTTTTTCCTTTGTCTTTGTGTGCAGGTCATGTGGGTGTGTAATTTGTGCCGAAAACAACAAGAAATCCTCACGAAATCCGGAGCCTGGTTCTATAACAGTGGGTCCAGCACACCCCAGCAGCCTGGGCAGAAAGGTCCCCGTGGAGTGAGAAACGAGGAAGCGCCTCAGGAGAAGAAAGCCAAGCTCCAGGAGCAGGCCCCGCTGCAGGCACGCCCGGGTGACCTGCCTGTCCCCGCGGTGGAGAAGAGTCGTGCTCACGGCCTCACCAGACAGGAGTCTATTAAGGACGGCTCGGGAGTGAGGCACCCAGCTGCCAGTGACACCGCCTCAGACAGGTAAGCACTTGCTTACTCCTGAGGGGAACCTGCTATTGTTTATTCCAAACAGACACAACTGTGTGTGATGTGTAGGTGAGAGTAAGTTACCTGCTGTGATGTAAACCTCTTTGTTCTGTGTAAATGCTAATGTGATGCTGCAGATTCTGGTTATGACAGGTTTACAGTATTTGGTGTTTGATGTGCAAGTGATCCGATTCCCAGAATAAAGAAATGAAAGAAAATAGGGTAACATTTTTTGTTATTTTAAATTGAGGCCTGATTGGGAAATAATTCATACCAATCTTCTTAGTTTTTAGTGTATTTTTATTTTTTTTTTATAACAGTCTTGATTTGCATTTCTTGAATAAAGACGTAAGACATTTCTTCCTATGTTTATTAGCCATTCTCATGTATTTTCTTTTGTGAACTGTGTGTCTTAATTTTTGGGTACTTTTTAATGTTTATTTTAAATTACTGAATTTTCAGTGTATTTTATATTCCTTTTTAAACGAACACACTGAAAACATCTTCCCTTGAAATTTCTTGAAATTTAATTTGGTTACACACTTTAGCAATACTTTTTGATGACCAAAGTCTTTTGATATCTTCTTTGTTATTATGACTGGGGCTGTCTGTATCTTATCTAAATCATAACCACCCAAATATCTGGAATATTTGTGTTCTCATTTTTTCTAGCAGCTTTATAGCTTTTATTTAACACAAGGACAAACATGAGGTCTATGATCTAACTTTTGGTCAATATTTTTGTGTGGTAAAAAAGGCAAACTTTAAGCATCCTTTCTTAAAGAGTTTTGCACGTGGATAACCATTTGTTTGAGCACCATTTACTGAGAGGAAGATCCTTTCTCAATGGTGTTGCCTTTGGCATTTTGTCAAAAGTTACTAGCCTGTGTTTGAGTGGGTTTAAATAGAGTCTCCCTTCGTTTTATTTCACTGACTCTTCTTTATTCCTGCACTGCACTCTTTAGGTTAACGTAGGCTTTTACTGTCTTCAAATAATGTTAAAACTCTAATTTTGTTTCTTTTAAAACTACTTTGGTTACTCCAAATATTTCTGTTTAGATTTTATAATCATTGTCTAAGTTCAGTTTTGATTTATTTTTCTATGAATTTATGACTTTGCACTTATTCACACAGAAGTAGATCTTTCACTTCTGAATGATAGAAACAGTATAAAGTGAGTTTCTTGTAAGCAGCAGATAGTTGGATCTTGTTTTTCAAGAATCCATTCAGATGTCTTTTAATTGGAATAATTAACCCCTTTGCATTTTAAGTAATTATGGTAGATAAGATTATTTTGTAGCAATCATTTTGTAGCTTGATTTCTAGTTTTTAAAATTATTATTATTGTTTCTTTCTCTCATTTACTTATGTTTTTAGATTTGCCAAGTAAAAATTACATATTTATAGGTCTGACATGATGTTTTCGTATACATTGTGGAATGGGTAAATCAAGGTGTTTAGCATTTGTTACTTCACATATCTGTTTGTTTATTTATTTATTAGTTTATTGGTATTAGGGATCCAGCTCAAGACCTTGTGCTTGCAAGGCAGGTGCCAGAACCACTAGCTAAATCTCTGGCTCCTCACATACTTATTTTTGTGGTGAGGAGACTTAAAAATCTACTTTTTAAGCAGTTTTCAAATACGTAACACACTGTTGTTAACTACACTCATCAAGATGTTCAGTTGTCTTTTATCAGCATTGGCCAGCTGGATATATTAACGGGGCTTAGTGTGATATTTCCGCACATGTGTGCAGTGTCTGCTTCTCCCTTTTTTTCCTCCTCACTGTTTCAGCACCAGAAAGTGACCCAAATCCAGTTTTGTCCTAAATCTGGGTAATGTGGTCAACATAAACCAGGGAGTACCTAGCAAGGGTAGTCCGCTCCTTGGGTCTCTCTGCAGCGGGGGTAGACCCAGAGATCTCACCCACAGATGGGGCCTGTGCTGGGTGGGCACCGTGCCATGCTACCTGGCCCTGCTGTGGTCTCTGTGAGTAAGTACCGGGGAGGGACCCCAGGTTCCGATGTCACAACCTAAGTACTCTTTTCATTTTTCTCCTCAGCAGCAGCGACTGTCCTCATGCTTGCACTTGTGGGAGGAATTGGGTGGGCAGTCCTGTGGCCACCAGCACTGCAACTTTGTGTCATACCAAAGCCCTCCGTCTCCCAAGACCAGCCCAGCAGGGGGGAAGGTCGCAGGACCACGCGACTGTGCTGCTGGCCCTGCCAGGCAGTGCGGGAGACTCTTGTGGAGTAGAAGGCCCAGAGGCCATCTTGCCTGCCATGGGAGCTGCTCTGGAAGCTGCAGTCCTCGGCAATGGCCTAAAGATGGGGGCCATTATGGTCCGCCTGGTGTTAGACGTCCCGTCCCGTGTTTACGCCTCTGCCCCACCCCTGGTGCGTGAGGCCCTGCTCTGTGTTCTGCTGAAGTGGAGTTCTGGTGAAGGTAGTCCCGTGGCCATTCAGAAAAACAAAAAGTCCCTCTGCGGTACTGAGCACTTCTCCCATCTCATGACTGTCCTGCGAGTCTCACAGATCCTACTTAAATGTCACCTTAGGTCAGAAATGAGAGAAAGTAGCATGAACATGAGGGAAGTAAGATGTGAAGGGAAAATATGTTAAAATAGAGAATCCAAGTGTGGATAGGGAAAAGATTAAACAATAAGAACCAAAGAACTAGAAAAGGCAAAGCTCTGATGTTTGTCATAGGAGAAACAGTGGTCTTAACTTGGAAGCAAGTGGCCTCTCAACCCAGGTAAAACACAAAGCTATATAGATGCCTGTGCATTTGGTAGCTACTCTTGGTGGATTATCCACATTCAGTAAATAGTAAGTGCCTTTGATGAGTAAGGTATAATATTGTTACCTTGATTGACGCCCTTCCTACAGTGTCTTCCACTTTTAGTGACAGAATAATTGGTCAGTATACTTAAGATAAATAATGGCATTTTCTCATACAGTCCAGAGTTTGTGTTGGCATCTGTTTTTTTTCTGTAAGAATCTTTCTCTCTATGTTTTGTGCTGAGTGACTATTTTGAAGATAACGATACATCATGTAATAACTATTGTTATTCTCTTTATTTGAAAATGTTTTATTTTTTCATAAAGTGAAAAAACCATATGACATGTGCTTTGAAAGCTGAAGTGTCTTTTTAAAAAATGATTTATAAAAAGTTATTTTCATAGATATTCTCTAAAGACAGGAATATGTGTATATATATTTATAAATTACATATCCATGACTTTCCCTCTGTTTTTATAAGTTCCTTTAAAGTGATACTATACTATGTTCTTTTTCATGAGTGTCTTTAGTTGTACGGTCTAAAGATGGGGTGCTGCCTCTGGGTCCTGAATTGATTCAAACTGCTTCCCTTTCACAGTCACTTTAACTTTGATCTCACTTCCCTGGGGAGGAGCCAGGCACCTCACTGCGCCATATTCAGTGAATACGGTGGATGAAGGCACACAGTAATGGTTTTTGGAACAGAAATTATCATAAACTGTTGATTAAAAACCAAGGTGGTCAAAACTATGATACACTTTTAAATGCAAAAAGTATTACAGCAAAGGGACACATTGCTGTCAATTTCCCTCAGGATGCTTAAAATACTCCCCTGTTTTAAACACATTTATGTTCTTGGCAGTGTATCTTTTATTGTTGTAAGGTGTTTTAAAAAGTTGAGCATTCAGTGTATGTTTTGATCATGTGTATGTATATGTAGTATTTTAGTCTTTTTTATTAAACAGTGTATGCTGATCTTTCTTTACCAATTCAAATAAGGTGCTTTGTTTTAATTTTTAGTAGATATGTCATATTAATTTAGTCCCTACTGACAGACCTTTAGAGTATTACCTTGTTTTTGTTGTTTTGAAGACTTATAATCAATCGTATGTGTATTTATAATACTTCATAAGAGTAAATGTGTAGGATACATTTTTTAAATCCGAGATATAGAATCGCTTGGTTCAGTGATACATATAAGCAATTTTAAGTTTTTATACATACTGTCAAAATGTCTATTAAACATACTTTCTTCAAACTTTCTGGTAATCTTTTTCATTTATTCTACTGAGCTTTTAGTCTTTATTTAAATATATTGTAAGCTTCTCCACTTATATTACTGAAGATAAACTTTTGTGGAATGGATTGTATGTTGGTTTTCTATTGCTATGAAAAAATGACTGCAAAGGTAGTGGCTTAGTACAACACAAATGTATTATCTTACAGTTGCTCGAGGAAGATCAGCCTGCCGGGTCCTGTGCTTGGGGTCTTGCAGGTCTGTGTCAGTGTCCTCTTCCCAGCTCCCTGGTATGAGGACATCCAGCACTGCAGGGCGAGCTGCCCAGGCGCCCTGCCTGCGGCCCTTCCCTAACCTGCTGTTGGTGTCTTCAGAACTAACAGGAGAGTGTCCTCACTGCCGGACACCTCTCTGGCCTGTTCTGACATCTAGACACTTAAAGGGTAAGGCGATTGATGAAGCTCGTGCGCGATCATCTCCTTTTGATGAGTTTAGAGTTAGCTAAGAAGGGGCAGGAGTCACATCTGCAGAGCCGTCCTGCTGTTGTGCGGTCTAGCCGGCTCTCGGCGTCTCGCTCCGAGGTCCCGCCTGCGCTCACCCCACCCCCCGCCCCCGTTTTGACCTGGCTTGAACTCTTCTCTTCCCAGAGTATAATCATCACTTGCTGTGGTAGAGGATATTTTTTCTTTTGCTGCTCTTGATTTAGTTTATGTAGATGGAGATACGATTTACTTGGACTGGAACCAACCCTTGTAAAATATAAAACTCAGTGGCTTTTAGTATATTTTTGAACATGTGCAACCATTACCATTATCTGATTCTAGAAAATTTCCAAAACTCCTTGTAGCGATTATAGTAGCCCCCTCTATTTTTTCCATTGATCATTTAACAACCACTAATTTGTGTTTCTGTGGATTCTTGTGTTTCTCTTGTCTGTTTTATTCATTTTCTTTGAGACAAGGCCCCACTATGTAGGCTGGCCTGGAACTCACTCTGAGGTCCAGGCTGGTCTCAAACTCGAGGCGATCCTACTGCCTCAGCTGCTTCCGAAGTGCTGGCCTTGTAGGTGTGGGCTGTCGCGCTTGGCTCTGAGTTGATTTGCATTCACTACTGACCTGATCTTGCACACCTTTTCTTTTGCTCACTGGCCTTTTATGTGTCTTCTTTGGAGGAACATCTAGTTGAATACTTTCTTGTTTTTTTTTTTAAAGGCCTTTATTTACCCAAGTTAAAAAATATACTTGACCTGTTGTAAATGATGTTATGACTCCTTTTACACTGTAAAACACTGGTGTATGTGAAACGTACATCATGGCATTAAGGGCCCACCTAACCTTTCTGTTTTTACACAATTCCTCCTTTGTCCCACATTTTTGTGTAGTTGTTAATATTTTCTTTCCATTGATATGAGTTTCATATTTATAAAACACTGAATTATCAGTAGGGTGTAGTTATAGATCTCCTATTTCATTGACCAGTCTGTCCAAAGAATGTATCTAAGTAAAAACTAGCAGTCTGAATTATTGGTGAAAATTTGGCATCGTGAGCTTTAGTAATACTTTTAAATTCATAGCTACCTTAAATAGCTTTCTTGGAGTATATATTGGATTGTGCATTACAAAGTGAAGGTTTATAGTTTCACTAGTACTGTACTTCTTTTGCCATTGATATAATTTGAATGTATTAGTAGCCAGAGTAGGAAATGAAGAACAGTAGCAATTAAGAGAGAATTGGAGGATTGGACAGCCTGTCCCTATTTTATTCTGATAGAAATGGCGTTGATAAACAAGAAGGGCTAATTTCAGCTTTCAAATGACCGAGAGTGAGACTGTAGCCCAGTGTGATGGTGTGCCTGCAGTGCCAGCCTCAGGGAAGGCTGGAGTAGTAGAGCAGGAAGTCCGAGTCTTCCCCACGCGCCTCGGTGAGACAGGCTCAAAAAGGAGGGGAAGGCACGCTGGAAACGCAGCTCCATTCAAAGGCTACGGGTTCAAGCTCTAGTACCACGCTCAAGGCTGTATTTATAACTTTTACCACCAGATGGCGACGGTGCATTTTGAGAGCAAGTGATTTACAATTCTGTGGCGCTCAGATGAAAGCTGCTTGCAGAGAGAGTTTAGATTACAACAAGGTCCCTCGTGCATCACTGCCTGTCACACTCAGATACTGTCGTTACCCTCGGACACTGAGTCCGGGGATTTCTGTGTGCCAGGTTTGTATTTAGAAAGGCAGACGTTACAGTCGTAGCCTACTTCTGCGAATTCTTCAGCTTGTCCACAGTCGGAGCGGGTGCTTCTATCCAGGTAGCAGCTTCCTTGTCATTTCCTAGCCCTGCTGCCTGCACCATAAGTCAATCTGATGCCCAAGGAAGGATACTTAGGTCTCATTTTCTAGCCGTCTGCTTCTTGACTTTCATATGCTGGGTGCTTGCTTTTGGTCTTTGAGTCGGGGTCTGCCATTAGTCCAGGCTGGCCTTGACCTGGCTGGACGTCCCAGCCTGGTCTCAAACTCAGGACCCTCCTGACCTCACTTCAAAAGCAAACGGACATTTAAAAAAAAAAAAAAAGAAAAAAAAAAAAAGCAAACGGACATTTAATGTGCACCTATTGTGTTCTGGGCTGCAGAAGAAAAAGTGTTATAAGGTAGTATTTTAAAATATCAATTTTATATTGAAACAGTGCCCATAGATTCCCAAAGTAAAGTTTCACATGAGACTATTTTCCTTTCTGATTCAAAAGCCAGTCATTAGATCATTTTGAGGCTATTATCTGTCTTTTCTGTCTTCACCCCTCCACCACCCTTTTCCCCTTTGGGCCCAGCAGAGAGCTGACAGATCGTTTGCTTTCTTTTCTGGAGAATGGGGGTGGGTGGGTGAGTAGGTGCCAGGCGGCCCGAGCCACCTTCCCAGCCCCTTCACTCAGCATTTCGAGTAGTGTTCCTCTTATCCAGAGTTCTTTCTGCGAATGGTGGATTCAACAAATATTTACTGTTGGTTGTGTGTCAGATAGATATAATGTGAAAATAACTGACCCGCTTCCTCATGGACAGTACTTTTTAGTTGTGGAAGAAAACCACATGAGAAATGAGTAGCATGTTAGTGTATTTCTGGCCTGGCTCGTCTGTGCACGTCAGAACGCTAGGGGGCGCCGTGCACTTAAATGTGAGCGGCACGGCCTGGGGTTTATTTTATGAAAGCTGTGTGGGGCCCCTCCTTACGCAGACACTTCTGTGTTTTATCCAACAAGAATTGTATTTTTCGCTGTAGAAGGAGGCCGTTAACACAGTCCCACTGCAGTCTGACCCTCAGTGTACCCGTTCACGTTTGTTTCCTGCACTGCAGATGTTGAGTGACTGGAAGGCACGCTGTCTTTCACGTTTTTGTGGCCAGACATAAATAACAGGCCTTCGATGAATATTAGTTTAATTGGAGCAGACTAAAATAAATTGATCACTGAAAAGACTGTAGGTAGTCGGTAACCCATTATCTTTTCTACACTTAAGTATTACAGTTCTCTTGTGTTGACAAAAACTGAATTTATTTAAGGAATTTAGTGACTTTCTTTGCCTTTACGTAGTTTCATTTTCTCACTTATATACCAGATTTATCTTTAGTATTCTGTTGTTTCTTAGAAACTGCTGAGGGGGTGGCATTTTAAGTGCCCTAGCATGATTTCACAGACATTCTTATGCCCGTTTGCTCTGACTTGTGCGTGTCAGCATCGTATGAAGGAAGCCTTTGTTTGGCTCTTTTCTGTTTTCCGCGTTCTCCCCGCGGCTCCTGGGCAGGGTGACCCACGTCCTGGTCGGCTGTAGCCAGTGCCGGGCTGTGCACGTGACCTCGGCACAGTTGCTCCGAGCACCTTCTCTCTCCAAGGTGTCCTGAGGGGGGGATGCATTCAAGGCCTTCTCGGGGCTCTCTGTCAGGGACCCCGTGAGATGGCTGCACAGTGCTTGTGGCCCATGGAAAATTCCCGATGGGACCGCAACAAAGGTGACTTCTGTTACTGGGTCTGTGATGTTTATTGTGTGTGTATTTATAGCACCATTTTATAGGGAGAAATATAAAGAAGGTAGAAGATGCTTAGTGCTATAAAAATGTATAATCTAAGAAGTGAGTTGGGATAAATGGTGTAATTATGTACAAATAAATATTTTAAACTAGCAAAATGGATTAACAAGACATATTTTAGAAATATATAAATAGAAAATTAAATGAACAAACTTAAATGATTGAACCACATAGGGCAGTTGGAAGGAGATTATGTAGATTTGCTGAAACTTCAACAAAATTTTAATAAAGGAATTTTAACACAGAAAATAGAATATGGTATCAGAGTAATAGGGGAGCAAGTCTATGTGATGTGGAAGCTCTTCGATTGGCAGTGTATCTTCTTTGTTCTCATTTTATTCAATTCTGATTCCCACGTAGGATGAGCTGAGCTGACTGGTGTCCTGTGCAGGCCCCTGGTTTGCTTCTCACTGGAAAATGCACCTGCGCCTAATGCATATGTTGCTTTGCTTATGATGTGTGTTTTAAGTTATATAAGTGACTGATACTTTAAGATTCCCATTTTAAAAGTTTGTGGCTGTAGGAATATCAATCTGTTGCTGTAGACTTTGGTATTCTTCTCTGGGTAGACAGAATAATAGCTTCTGCGTCCTAACCTTTGGAGCTAGTGAACATGTCCCCCTACACAGTAAAAGAGACTTTCCAGGCTCGATTATGGTTATAAAGTTTGACACAGGAAGATTATCCATGTGGGTCCAGTCAAATGATGGAGTTTAAAAGTGGAGAATCTTTCCTGGCTGGTTGAGAGGCGGGGGATGGAGAAAGGAGGAGAAATTCAAAGTGGGAGAGGGACTTGACTGCCACTGTTAAATTTGAAGACAGAGGGAGAGTCAAAGAACTTGGCAGGCTGAAGAAGTGGGGACCATTTTACACCCAGAGCCAGCAAAAGTGGGGACGTTGGTCCTGTAGTTACAAGGATTGAATTCTGTCAGCAAGCTTGGAAACAAGTTCGAGTTCTTCTCTAGACCCTCCGAAAAGAATTCAAGTGGTGCTTTGATTATAGTCGAATGAGACTCAGCCAGACTTCACACAATATAGAGCTGCAACCAGCAAGCTAATTTTTAAACTTATAAGTTTGTGGCAGTTTGTAACAACAATAGAAAACCACATGTATCTGTTGTGCTGAGTTGACACTGACTAATGGCATGATCTAGGTTGGGTTAGAGTCCTGGGGACACCCTCGCTGATGCCACTTCGTGCCTCTGGGAGCTTCTGCAGGTGGCAGTTCAGTGACTTCACCCTGTTCTCAGGAATGACTCCGCAGGGGACACTGAGGCTGGGGAGCCCTCCTTAGCTCCACTTTGCCTTTTGGGTCCTGCATGGGCAGGACAGAGCAGTTCTGTTTTCCGTGTTCTTCTCTCTGTTCTTGGGGGGGAGGTGACCTACATCCTGATTTGTTGTAGCCAGTGCCAGCCTGTGCATGTGACCCCAGCATAGTTACTCCGAGCACCTTCTCACTGCAGTTTCTGAGTTACAGAGAATCTGTGTAGCTTTTGTGTACAGAGTAGCTATTTGACTTACCATTACATGAGGTATCTATATCATTTACCTAATTGAAAAATTAATTCCCCGTCATCTTTGTCTGTCCTTTGTTGAGCAGATATCCTTACTTTGTTATGGTGATATTTATTACTTTGTAGTTTATGATGTTTTAGTCATGACTAATAGCCAATTCTACTCAAAATTGCTAGAATTATGCTTTGTTTTTGGAAACAGGGTCTCGCTTTGTGGTTCAGGCTGGCCCTGAGCTCAGCCTCAAACTCACATCACAGCAATCCTCCTGCCTCTGCCTCCCGAGTGCTGGGATGACAGGCGTGAGCCACCACGCCCGGCACTGTGGTATGTGGTACTGGTTGCTGCTGGGCGTGAGTCTCCACGCCCAGTATTGTATGTGGTTACCGAGGATGGAACCCGGGCCCTTGCACTGGCAAGACAGGCGCCGGAACCACTGAGCCAACTCCCCGGCCCTAGAATTATGCTTTTGTATTTTTACCAGCTTTATAATTTTATATTCTATACATATCTTAGATCCATTCAGGATTCACTTACTTACAAGGTAAAGTATGAACTCAAATTTCTTTTCCCATATGCGATACTAAGCCCTTGTTCTCAGCAGCAGCCGATACTAAGCACTGAGCGCTCTGCCCCTGCTTTTGGAATTGCCTCTGCTCATCACGTGCTCTCTGTGCTCATCACTCGGCCACACGGAGTTCTCTGTCCTGAGCCGACAGTCTGATTAGTGCTGTGGGACAGTGCTGCAGTGTAGCTTTCTCTCTCTTATTTGTTTGGATTATCTATGCAGAAGACTATTTCACTTATGATGGATAGCATCATTTCTGACATTTCAATGAATAATCCTATTCTTTTTTTTGTCCTGTTTTCCTGGAAAGTGCCTTCATGACCATGTTATGTAGAAATGATGAGTGATATATTTGCCTTGTTTCAAATTTTAGGTAAGTGTTTGGAGTTTTTTGCAATGAAATTAACTGTTAGTTGCATAGTTTTCATAGTTATCCTTTGTCAGGTCAAGGAAATTCTACTCTAAACTTGCTGAGAATTTTAAGCATCAATGACTGTGGAATTCTGTCAATTGTTTTTTTTTTGTTGTTGTTGTTTTGAGATGATGATGTAGTTTTTCTGCTTTAGTCTGTATAAGTGTTGAATACACTGATTAGTAAGTATCAAGTAGTGTGCTAACCTTTCATTCTTGGGATCCTCCCCTCAGTCATGCTGGAATTCTGTCTCTATGAAGGTAGAGTTGATTTACTAATATTTTCTTAAAGAATTAAAAAAATTCATGTTCATGACAAATAGTGATATGTAGTTTCCATGTAACTTCATTGATTTTGTTATTAGAGGAATGCTGGCTTATAAGTTAAGAAGTATCTTCTATCTTCAATCTTAAGCAGGAGTTTAGATGCAAGTTTTATTATTTTTCCTTTCAATGTGTTGTAGAATTTTCTTGTGATGACATTTGAGCTTGAAGTTTTCTAAGTTTTTTAAACTGTGAGTTTGATTTTTTAAATCAAGCCGTTTCAGGCTGCTTATGTATTCTTGAGCATTTAGACACATTTACAGCCTAGTTTTACAAGCCGCATTGGTTCTACTCATTCTGGAGATAGCTCACGAGTCATTTTTCCGTGCCTTTTACAGTTCTGGAGACAGCTGTTTCGATGCTGCTTTCCATGTTCCAGGCACATCTGGCGTGGGCCTGCCTTCCATTTTCCTTTCGCCTCACCCTTGAGTCTGCTGGCGGTGCCCAGGGCTAGTTCCAGGGAGCC
>PVIR01012472.1:0-44618 GCA_004026965.1 Petromus typicus
TCTGAGAATCTCTTTTCAAAACAAAGTCTTTAGTCTGTGGAGCTCCTGAGGTTTCAAAGGCTGGAGTCTTGCTGGTTTTTATGATGTCCTCAGGCAATTTTTCCTGAGGTGTTCTGAAACACTGTGTGTGTCTATATTTATAGACATATATATATAGACACACACACACACACACACACACACACACACACACACACACACACACATATATATATATATATATATATATATATATATATATATATATATATATGAATTTCTTCTTTTCCATCTCTGTAAGCCTCAACTGTATCAGAGCTTCTTTTAAAGAACATTTTAAATCATTTTGTGGCACTATTTGCTCTTTTTTTCTCAACAGAAATCTGCCTAAAATCTACTAACAACAGTAGCCGTGCCATGGCCTCAACATTAGACTACCTTATAAACTTTTATACAAGATTAATTGGTTCATCACCCTTAATCGTAGTCTTAAATAGTCTCTCAACATGAGCAAAATGAAGACAGACTGTCTCCCAAGACATAATCCAGATTGTCTGAAGTCCAACAGCTAATGCAGTCCTTCTTTCCAGCAGAAACCATAAAAGCCTGGTATTTAGTGATAGATGATTGTCAGTTTCTTGGTCTTCTGAACAGTAACCAGAATTTCCTATCAAATAAAAGCAGCTATTTTTCAGCTAGCATCTCCACACTTTTCCTAACTCTTCCCCTTTCCATCAGCCAGTTTCAAAGGCTTCCAAAAAACACAGTGAGGTACAGTCACAGCAAGGATCCTATTTTTCAGGTATCACATTGTATCTTAACCAGTATTTATCTAGAGAAATAGATACAACAGGAGATATACAAATATATTATTTACAAGTTTGGTTTATGTTGACCATCTACACAGCTGGATGTGGAAGATTCCAGAGGCTCTTCTGAACACTCGAGATCAAAGGATTCAGTAGAAGATCTGGAGCCCCTTACATTTTCTCTTGAGAATCTGTGCCAAGAAGCCAGCAGTTCTGCAATTGAAGGTTGAAAAGTTGATGACAGAAGACTGAAGTAACTGTGGATGCAGCTGAAGAAAATCTGTACTAGAAGTTGGGAGATGATGTCCTAGATGAAAGTAAAGATTGGAGCTCTAAGAAACAGGAGCAGGTTCATTCTTCTGCATTTCCCTTTTATACCATCAAGAGGACAAGCTGCCCCAGGATGGTTTTTCCAAAACCTTGTGTGTGCAATGCTGAGCCAGTCTAGTTGAACTTCAACTCAAGTTGATGTGATCAATAAAAATGAACAATATATTACTACTGTGCAGTAAATAGAGTTTCAAATTATTTGTAGGAAAATGGACACATCTCATGACAATAATCTTAGATGAAATAGGTAAAAAAAAAAAAAAAAGCTTGATAGTAGCATGGTGTCTTTTATACATAACACAGGAAAATAGCAGCCAAACCAGATAAAAAATGATTTTACCCCCAAACCACAGAAATAACTGTGGTATTATCCCAATCATATTACTAAATTTTCTCTATGAGAGTACAATGAGTCACTCTCACCATTCCTCCTCTCCTCATCAAGCCAAGGTGATATTAAAGAAGATAAATAGAGAGGCAAGGCTTTCACCACTATGTATAAAATGCCCCAGAACCTGTGGTGCTATGGAAACAACATGGCCTAGCATGTTTAGTTAGAGAGGTATTTGTGGAAAACAGCAGAATTTGTACTCTGATTCAAATAGCAGGTGTCCCATTGATTATTAAATTGAAAAGAGCTGAGCATTGGAATGAAAATTTCTCTGCCTTCAGCATTAGCTCACAGTAACTTTTGACCCCTACCAATAAGATATCAAAAGAAAGCAGCTAACATATCATCTTCAAATAATATTCAGAAACAAATATTATATAAAACAATTCACCCTCTCCCAAAAGGGCAAAAATATCTATGAGACTTCTGGAATTATAACAATTAAAATAAAACACATTGATTCATTGAAGTATTTGAAAAAGGGAATATAAAATAGAAGTGACAAAAAATAGTGTAAGAAAAATTATTTTCTCCTAAAATCAAGGACAAGATAAGGAGAAAACCACAAAAAATAAAAAATAAATACATTAAATTGTCAATAAGAGTAAAAAACTAATTCAATGAAAACAATAGTCCCTCCTTTTTAAAAGTATTTTTGTTAATTATTTTTTTAAAAATTTAATCTTTATTGGTACATTATGAATACACATCAACATCGCATTCAGCATTGAGAGTTTGGACCAGAATATGACATGACTTGATTCTCATTTCCACTGCCTGCGCTGCAACCCCCTACCCCCATATACATCTTTGTTTCCTTTTTTCTTTATTATTACCACCATTGTTTTCCCCTTGTTATTTACCCCTACACTCTTCCTTTTAAAATATTTTTTAATTCACAATATCAACTCTACATGCTACAATTCATTTACAAATTCATTTTCTCATACCAGAGAATAGATTCGATATTTACATGTCTGTGACCTGTTTATTTCGCTTATGAGGATGCCCTCAAGGTACATCCATTTGAGTATGAATGACTCAATCTTATCATTTTTAATGGCAGAATAATGCTCCATTCTATAAAAGAATCACATCTTCTTTATCCAATCTCCAGTTAATGGACATTCGGGTTGTTTCTAAGATTTAACAGTCGCAAACTGAGGTGCTATAAACATGGCTGCACAAATGTCATTGTGATATGAATCTTTAATTCTTTTGTGTATATACCTTGCAGAGTGCTGGCTGGGTAAAATGGAACCTCCAATTCTAGCTCTTTGAGGAATCTCCACAGTGGTTGTATGAGTCTACATTCCCACCAGTAGTGGAGAAGGCCTCTCTTTGCTCTTCAGCCTCACCCAATATTTGGTGCTGGCTAATTCTGAAATAGCAGCATTCTTTGTGGAGTGAGATGTAATCTCAGTGTTGTTTTCATCTGCATCTCTTGAGTGACCAATGATGAGCATTTTTTCATTATACTTCTTAGCTGTTCTTACTTCTTCTTCTGAAAATTATCTGTTCATTTCAGATGCCCATTTTTGAATTGGGTCTTTAAATTTGGGTGGGCTGATTTTTTTTTAAGCTCTCTCTATATATTCTAGATAGTAGCCTTTGTCTGAGAAATGGCTATTAAAGATTTTTTCCCACATTATTGGCTGTCTTCCATTCTGTTGGTGGTTTCCTTTGCTGTGCAGAAGCTTTTTTAATAGAATGAGATCCCATTTGTTGATTTCTTCTGCCAATTCTTGTGCTATAGAAGTTTATTCAAGAAGTCTTCCCCTAAACCAATGTCTTCAAGAGTTTTACCTAACCACTTTTGCAGCAGGTTTAGAGTGTCTGTTTTAATATTTAATTCTCTTATCCACTTTGATTTTAGCTTGACACATGGTGAAAGAGATAAGTCTAGTTTCAGTCTTTGGCAGGTTAAAGCCCAGTTTTTCCAGCATCATTTGTTGAACAGGCTACCTTTCCTCCATTGAGGATCTTTGGCTCCTTTGTCAAAGATGAGGTGGCTCAGTGTATCTGGAGTAGTTTCTGGATCTTCTAATCTACTCCATTGATCCTCAGGTCTGTTACTTTTCTAGTACCATGCAGTTTTTATCACGGTGGCTTTATAGTATAGTTTCAGGTTCAGTTTTGTAATACCCCCCACAGTGTCCCTGTTGCTTAGAATTGCTTTTGATATTCTAGGTCTTTTCTGGTTACATGTGAAAATTTGGATTTTTTTCACTAAATCTGTGAAATATGCTGTTGGAATTTCAATCAGGATTGTGTTGAACCTGTGTAGTAGTTTGGGGAGTATAGTCATTTTGACGATATTGGTTCTTCCTACCCAGGAGCAAGGTATATCTTCCCATTTTTTGATATCATCTTCTATCTCCTTTTTCAGAGTGCTATAGTTTTCAGAGTAGAGGTCTTTCACCTCTTTTGTTAGATTAGTTCCTAGGTATTTTATTATTTAGGTTACTATTGTGAAAGGGACTGACTTCCTAATTTCTATCTCAGTGGGTCTACTGTTTGTGTATAAAAGGATATTGATTTTTGAACGTTGACCTTGTATTCATTACACGAATAAATTTGTTGATTATGCAGTTTTTGAATTGAGTTTTTAGGATTCTTTAGATAGAGTATCATGTCATCATCAAATAATGACAATTTAACTTCTTCTTTTCCAATCTTTATTCCTTTTATTTCTTTCTCTGGCATAATTGCTATGGCTAATATTTCCAGGGCTATATTGAACAGAAGTGGTGAGAGAAAACATCCTTGTCTTGTTCCTGATATGAGTGTGAAAGGTTTCAGTTTTTGACCATTTAGTATGATGCTGCATGATGGTTTCTCGTAGATAGCTTATATTAGTTTGAGATACAGACCATCTATTCCAATCTTCTGTAGGGTTTTGAACATAAATGGGTGTTGTGTTTTGTCAAACGCTTTTTCTTCATCAGTTAAAATAATGATATGTTTTTTGTCCTTGAGCCTGTTAATGTAATGTATAACATTTATTGATTTATGTATGTTGAACCATCCTTGCATCCCTGGGATGAATACAACTTGGTCAGGGTGTATAATCTTTTTGATGATTCTCTGTATTCTGTTTGCCGGTATCTTATTGGTAGGTTTTTATTACATTTTCAACATCACAGATTGATATTAGGGTATTTATCATTTCTATATTTTCTTTATTCACATTTGGAAGTTCATATGTGTCTAGAAATCTATCCATTTCTTCTACATTTTCCATTTTATTAATGTATAAATTTTCAAAATAGGTGTTTATTATCCTCTGGCCTTCCTCTGGGTCGGTAGTAATTTCTCCGTTCTCATTCCTAATATTGTAGATATGAGCCTTTTCCTTCCTTTTTTGATAAGGTTGGCTAAGGGTCTATCAATTTTGTTACCCTTTCAAAAAACCAACTCTTCTATTTGTTCATTTTTTAAAAATCATTCTCTTACTTGGTATTGCAAAAATTTCTGCCCTGATCTTATAATTTCTTGCCTAGTGTGTACTTTCAGTTCATCTTGCTCCTCTCTTTCCAGTTGCTTTTGGTTCAGCATTAAATTGTTTCTTTGAGCTTCCTCTATTTTCTGGATGTAGGCCTTCATTGCTATGAATATTCCTTGTAGAACTTCATTCATTGTGTTCCATAAATTTCTGTATGTTGTATTGGGCTTATCGTTTAGTTGTAAGAACTATTCAGTTTCTTCTCTAATTTCATCTGTGACCCATTGGTTGGTCAACAGAGTGTTGTTCAGTTTCCATGTGTTTGTGAGGATCCTAGACTTTCTTTTGCTATTCGGCTCATTTCAAGGAACTGTGGTCTGATAGTATAGAAGGGATAACTTCAATCCCTTTGCATTTACTTAAACCTGTTCTATGAACCAGTACATGGTGTGTTTTGAAGAATGATCCATGAACCATTGAGGAGAATGTAAATTCTAACTTTGTGGGGTGAAATACTCTGTAGGCATCTACTAAGTCCATTTGCTGAAGAGTCTGGTTTAGTTCAAGTATTTCCTTATTGACTTTTTGTCCAGTTGATCTGTCTCTTTGTAATAGTGAGATATTGAGGGCCCCTACTATTATTGTACTGGAGTTTATCTGGTTTTTCATGTCCATTAATGTTTGTTTTACATAGGTGGGTGAGTTAGAATTAGGTGCATAGATATTTCAGATTGTTATTTCTTTCTCTGGTATTTTTCCCTGAACTAAAAGATAGTGTCCATCTTTATCTCTCTTTATCAGTTTTGGCTTGAAGTCTATTCTGTCTGCAAATGAGATCTCCACTGTTGCTTTTATGCTGTTTCCTGTCTCAATGAGTATTGCTTTCCCACACTTTACTTTCAGTCCATGGGTTTCTTTCTGAATTAGATGTGTTTCTTGTATGCAGCAGATTGTAGGATCTTGCTTCTCTATCCACTCTTCTAGTCTGTTTCTCTTAATTGCTGCATTGAGTCCTTGACATTAACAGTTATGCCTGATATAGGCAAATTTAGTGCTGTCATGTTTTCCTGTTCTTGGCTCTGTTATTTAATTTTTGGTTTTTTCCCATCAGCTTCTTGTTTGGCCCCATGGGTTGACTCAGTTAGGTCATATGGATTTGTAACTTTTCTTATTTTTCTCCCAGATTCTTTAGAATATTTCAGAGGGCACTTTTCATATTTGTCACATTTTTCAGTTGTTCTTTGTCATGGAAGTATCTTATTTCCTTCTCAATTTTGAAGGATAGTTTTGCAGCATACAACTGTCTGGGTTGGAAGTTGTTTTTCTTCAGGGCTTGAAACACTTCACTCCAGGCTCTTCTTGCATTAAGTGTTTTAGTTGAAACGTCTGCTGTGATCCTGATGGGCTTCACTTGGTATGTAATTGTTTTCTTTTCTCTGGCTGCTTTCAGTATTTTACTCTTATTTTGGATATCTGGAACTTTTATAATTATATGCCAAGATGTATTTTTTTTTTCATTTCATAGGCATGTGGAGTTATCTATGCTTCATATATTTGTATGACAATTCTTTTCCTTTTCTTGTGAAGTTTGCTGCCATTAACTCTGTGAATTTTTATGTCTTTTGTATTGTCTCCTTCCTCAGTGACTCCAATCAATCTTATGTTATCCTTCTTTGAATCAATTAAGAGTTCTTGGATTGATTTCTCATTATCCCTTGACTTTTTCCATAAATTATGCTTTTCCTATTCATTGGCTGAGATCCTGTATTCAAGGTGTGAAATTCAGTCTTCTTCCATATTCATTCTATTGCATAAACTTTCATTTTCTTTCTTGATTTCCTGGACCTCTGTTTGTAGGTATTTAGGTTCCATTGCTCTTGCCATCTTGGATTCTATCAACTCCTTGATTTCCTCTTTAGTTTTTTTTTTTTTTTTATCATAGTGTTGACTGTGTCCAATATCTCTAATTTCAGTTCTAATTTCAGTTCTAATTTCCATTTTACTAGCTCTGCTTTGGTTACAATTTCTGAGAACCCTGGAGTCTGAGCTTCAGACTTCTCTATTTCCCTTCCCCCTGTGTTACCTTGGAGTGAAGATCTTGGCATCTGAGACTTTGAATGTTTCCTCATCTTTGAGTTTTTGTCATTGTTGCTGTTTACGGCTTTCTACTTGCCCAGTTCTCTGAGGATGTTTGTTACAAGTCTCTTTCTTCCTAATATTTAGGACTCTAGAATATCAGTGTTTCCTGTGTTGTTCTTCTAGAGTTTGTACTTGAACCTGAAAAAAAACCCTAGTTTTGGCACACCATGTAAAGCACTCAAACAGCACAGTCAGATCACCTTGATTGAAAAGCATTGGTAGTGAAGGCAAAATTGACAAAGAAATAAGATATTTCCATGACAAAGAACACCTGAAAAACTTCACCAATATGAAAACTTCTCTCTGAAACATTCTGAGGAATATCTCAGAGAAAAATAAGGAAAGATGCTGGTGTCTATTTTGTATCTCTTGAGGTTCCCATGGACTCAGTGGTGCCTAGTTTACCCATAGTGTCACTGACTGTATTCAGTGCAGTGGGTAAGGAGGCAGGCAGGCCTCTCCCCAAAACTTCTGAGTTTAAACGCACTGTGTGAGGTTCAAGTGGAATCCTCTGCATACCCTTTACCTGAAATGTCCCTGGGCAGGCTCAGTATAGTGGGCGTGGAGGCAGGCAGTCCCCAACTCTGTGTACATGCATCTACTGGTCCCACATGAGGTTCCAGCAGACCTCTCTGCACACCTTTTACATTAAGCATCTTTGCATACACTCAGTGTGCATGACATGGAGGCAAGTAGGTCCCAGAACTATACATCTGCATCTACTGGTGCTGCCAGAGGTTCCAGGGGACTCTGCTAAATACCTTCTACCTGGAATATCCCTGGGTGCACTCAGAACAGTTGGCTTGAAGAAAGTCAGGCCCCAGTTGTATGCAGCATCTAATGGCACCACCCAAAGTTCCAGTGGGCTCGGCTGCACACCTATACAATGTCTCTGGGAACTCTTATGTAGTCAGCCTGAAGGCAGGCTGGCCTCAGCCCCATGGAAAGCATCTAATGAAGCCCTTGGAGGTTCCATCAGTCTCTGCTGTGCATCTATACACTGTCCCTGCATGGGCTTCTGAAGTCTGCATGGAGACAAGCAGGCTCTGGACTATGTGCCTCTGTAATGTCATTTTCTGAGGAACAGTGGGCTCAAGGCACACTACACAGAGTCCCTGAGCATACTTCTGCAGTCTCTTTAGAGGCAGGTAGGCTCTGGTCCCTGCACAGTTGCAGTGCTGCTGCCTGAGGTTCCAATAGGCCCACCTACTCACCAAATCCATTTCCCTGGGCATAGTTGTGTAGTGGATCTGAAGGCCAGCAGGCTCTAGGCCCTGTGTGGCTGCAATGGAGCTGAATGCCAATTATCATTTTTTAAAGATTTTTTGTTTGTTTGTTTGGGTGGGTGGTTTTTTTTTTTGTTGTTGTTTTGTTTTGTTTTTGAGACAGGGTTTCACTTTGTAGTACAGGCTGGTCCTGAACTCAGCTTCAAACTCAGCATTCTTCATCTCTGCTTCCCATGTACTAGGATTATAGATAAGTGTCACCACTCCCAATATTGTGAATGTGGTACTGATTGCTGGTGGGCGTGAGTCACCATTCCCAGAACTGTTGTATGTGGCTACCAGGGATCAAACCAAGGACCTTGCACTTGCAAGGCAGGTGCAGAAGCCACTGAGCTAGATCCTCAGCCCTATGTGATAAACTATTATTTGATTACATTTCATTAAATTATGTAAGGCAAATCTTATTTTCATTGGTTTGCTTTACTTCTTATCTTCATTTACTTTTGATTTCCTAATAAACAGCACCTATTAATCCAGGTAAAACTGAATGAAATTCAAATGATTATAAGTATATATATAATGAATATTTGGAGATTTTTTGTTTTTGATCAAACCCTTCTTTGTATGTACAGAGTAAAATATTGAAGGTTTTCTTCTATCTCTATTATCTATCTAAGCTTTTTAATTTCCAGGCAAGTTAATTTTTGTTGATTTTTATTGATTCTATTACAGTTGAGTTGTTTGATTTATTAACTGATTTTGATGTATTTATTTTGATGTATTGACTAATTTGCTATAATATTTAGAAGAGCTTACATAACACTTTTACGTTACACAAGAGAAGTAATAGTCAACTTGTAATATTATATTATCTCCATGATCCCCAAGACAGTGTTTATGTGATTTTTATTTTTTTATGGAACTTCTCATTGTATTATATTTTCTTCTACCTGAAAATTGCTCTCAATATATTAAAAAAAAAGTGGATTCCTTATTTCAAAAACATAGTTCTAGTCATTCTCCAATTAATATGTTTTTTAATATTGGGATGACACTGAGGGATTTTGCACTTACTATATCCCCATCCCTTTTTAAATTTTTTTTTTTTTTTTTGAGACAGGGTCTCACTTTGTAGCTCAGGCTCGCCCTGAGCTCAGCCTCAAACTCACATCACAGCAATCCTCTGTCTCTCGAGTACTGGGATTACAGGCGTGAGCCATCACACCCGGCACTGTGGTATGTGGTACTGATTGCTGCTGGGCTGAGTGGCTGAGTCTCCACGCCCAGTATTGTTATGTGGTTACCAGGGATCAAACCCAGGCCCTTGCACTTGCAAGACAGGTGCCAGAACCACAGAGCTAAATCCCCGGTCCTAAAATTTTCGATTTTTAAACAGGGTCCTGATAAGTTATTCATTTGCCTAGAGTTGATCCTCCTGTCTCAGCATCCCAAAGTTGTAGGATTGAAGTATCAGCAAATGTTTTTATAAAATCCCAGTAGTCAGTATTACACAATTTTTCTCACATATTATTAATTACTAAATAATATACTATTAATCAATTAGAAATGTTAAATCGATAAATGCAAAGCAAATTTTAATTAAAAGTCTCTAAAAATTTATGTTGAATGTAAAACTTCATAAATTTTTCACTTATATACTGCGTAACAAATTGTAATTTGAATATTTTGCCAGGGAGTTCTTCAGTAATATTCAGAAGCTCAACAGATTTTCAGGCTTTTGGGAGTCTCAGTTGATTTGAAGGCAAATACAGCAACTCTGATTATTAACAGACTTTGAATACACCATGGGCAAGTGTCTATATGGTGATTACCAAATGTTTCATTTTAATACTTACCTCGTGCTTCTTTAAATATCTCATATCTTTAGAATTAAAAGGATCTCAAAAAGTCATTTGGGTTTTTAAATAACACTGGATGAATAAAAGTTTTCTCCAAAAGGTTAAAAGAACCCATAACTCTTCAGACAGAGAAAACACAGATGATCTCTTCTGGTAATTGTTAAAGGTCATGTTTTAATCTAGTGCCTCAGACTGATAATAGGGAACAGATAGAAGACTGTAGTTGAAGGTCATAACATCAAACTGAACTCAAAGTATATTACAATAAGATCAATTAAACATGATATTTTCTTCTGAAATCTTTTAGTTTAACCAAGCTGAAAGCCCCATGTTTGATGTTGGTATTTTCAGAAAGATATGAAGTTGAATTTTTGTTACAATTATAATACAGAATAGAAGTGAACTAGATGTATCACAGAACGCAATCATTTTCACTCTTATAGGTATCTTTTGTTCATACACCATTAAACAGTTTTATTTTCAAGAATATCTTGAGCAGATATCTAATTTAAATATTATGAATTTTTAAACTATTTCTTTCTCTACATATTTATCTATGCTCAGATGAAGTATCTAATTAATAGTCAACTGAGTCTCTCTCATGTGAAATCAAAACAATTCCAAACTTATTTTCTATAACATTGCCTTTCTTTTTTGCATATTGTACTAAACTCAACCTAAAAATGAAGAATTGTACTTTAATTACAACATTTCATGTTACCAAATTGAAGTTCAATATAATTTTGCATTTAAGAAAATACTCTGATTAGAAATATAATAATTATGTTGGTATGGTTTTAAATTATTTGGTGAGTTTTGTAGCCTCGGCAAAAGACTTTAGTAGTTTCACTGGCTTATAATTTTACCTTGTAATAAATCCAATGTCAAGTACTTTCTTGACAAATTTTAAATATGCCAAATTAAGGTTAAATTGTTGTCAAAATTTACTATATGACAAGAATACAGAAGAACTAATGCAGATATACACCAGATTTTCCTTTCATATGTTGCCCTATTAAACTCCTGTCCTTAGAACAATACACCTTTGAAACTGACTTTGAATCCTTTTGGACAATATACTCAAAGTATACCTGGAAAAAAAAAGACAAGTGTGAATGGCTAGAAAGATATAAATTTTAAATTAAATGTAAGAGAAGAAGAATGAGATTAGTTTCTCCTAAATTAACAGAGAATAAGAGTGCAAAACAAATACAGTTATCTATTCTCTGATGTTCCTAATCTTACCTACAAAAATAGCTTTTTAGAAATATAGTGGAAAATGAGAAAAGTGTGAAGAAAAGACTATCAAAGGAAAAGTTTCTTCTACTTTGTTACTAATATAAAAAATATTTAAGTCATCATCATCGAATTTTTCAATGGTGTAGAGTTGTCAATCATTTATGGGAGAAGGGGAAAACATACACATATCCTGTTATATGTTGGAAATTTCCCTAAATACTACAAAAGCTGATATTTGTTTTGTTTTGTTTTTAAGTGATAATGATGATTGAATGTGCTAAAACAAACAAAAAAATATAATTGAACCAACCTATCCACCAAAAATAAGACAAAAAACAATAAGAACAACTATCCTCAAGTACTGCATCCAAACAAAGGAATTTCAGATTAAAATTCTAATGTTTTCATGAAAGTAAATAATTATAACATTTATCACAAGCAGAATTACCATACAAGAAAATATTGAGTTTCTTTTTTCTTAGTTGAACAGCATTGACAGCAAATCGAATGTCATATACGAAGAAAAAAATGCAAGTACTAGAATTTTAAAATAATTTTAAGTACAAAATTATTGATTATAATATATTTGCAAACATAAGTCTAATCAATGTGATGACCACATTACAGGTTAGTTAGAACATATTAATTTAGCATATGTGGAAATAAGAAGTTAAGATATGAAGAAAGTAGCATGCATGTTTCACATGTATTATGCATTGGTAGAAGCTTAATATTAATTTTAATAGTCTTATAGCATGTGATCCTTGAAGTTCCCATAATAAGCAAGCAATAAAAACCCAAAACAAAAATATTTATATTTATAAATATCCAACCTGAAAAACTTATAAAAATTAATTGCCACAATAAAGTAATAAACAATATCCTAAATATTTTTTTAAAAATATGAACATGCAAGAGAAAATTGTTTTGCTTTGTTTTAATTCAGTCTTCCAATTTGAAGTGTTCCTAATCACTGTCTATTTTTTTTTAATTTTATTTTTAGTTTTCTGAGACAAGATCTAGGTTTGTAGGTCAGACAGGCCCTGAACTCACTGTGTAGACCAGGCTAGCCTCAGACTCTTGGCAATCCTCCTGCCTCTGACTCTGGAGTGTTAGGATTACAAGCATGAGCCACTACACCCAGCATTGTGGTGTGTTATATTTTGGACTGAATTTAGGACCTGGTGTTTTCCAGGCAGATGCTGGAACCATTGAGCTAAATTCCCAGCCCTCCTTATGACAATTGAAAACTATGATAATTCTATTGATAGTCATAACATGTGTAAGATCTATTAATTCTTGTTTACAGTCATTTTGTGATAGTTTTAGAATTATTTGGCATAAATTCTGTATTAATATTTAAATTTTAGAATAATAATGCTATAGTGGATGCAAATTATTGTAAACAATGAAAATATTAATATAATAAATATATTAATACAAGCAGGTAATGTATTTTAAAGATTTAATAAATATTTAAAAGCACTTAAAATTCTTGTACATGATTGCTCTGGGTTCTTTAATATATTTCCAGGAAGATAGTGACTAAAATTGTCCTTGACAACACATAGTAAAATTCTGTATTTTTAAAAACAGGCTTCTGGTTCTCAAATTAATTACACAACAGCATTATTTTCTCAAGTGATTCTGATAGTGTATTCCAATGTTAGTTTCTGTAAAACTAAAAACGTTTGAATTAATTTCAGAAATCTAAAATTTATTATTCCATTAAATATAAATATAATTAATAATTCTATCACTATCTTTTCTAAAGTAAGTTTATATTGGCATTAAGGCAATGAAATCTTTGACACAACATGTAGAGTGATTACCTAAACTATAATCGTATTCTTCAGTATTACTAGTGAGCATTATTTAGTATTATTGAAAGCTTGGTGTGGTCAGTAGCTAGGATTTTGAAATTAAATTGATTTGAGAGAACAATTGGCATTATAGGAGTTTCTTTCATGTTTAGAAAGAATTTTATATTAGGAAAATCTAAAAAACAATGTCTTCTGTGCTGAGGTAAATAAACTTTTAATAATATTCACTAAAATTCACTTAAGTCTTGTTTTGCTGAAAATTCTTAATTAAAAGGGTCTGTAGTTTTATTAGTAACTACACCTACTCCAAGAAGGTCAATGATGGAATGATGAATGATATTTTCCCTGGAAATCTAATCATATCACACTGTTTCTCTACTTTTATTTCATGTCTCATTGTTTATTTATCAAAAACTCTAATGGTTAAGTTAAAAAAAACACTTTTTTTTTCATTTTTTAAAAAGATATGTTTGGTTATAAATTATCTTTTTCTTGCAGTAGACTGACATATATGTGTATGTGTATTACAAAAGTTGCCAATACAGGCCAGGAATTTAGCTCAGTGTTTTCAATGCCTACCTTGTAAGTGCAAGGCCGGGGTTTGATCCTTGGTAACCACATACAACAATACTGGCTGTGGAGGCTCACTCACCAGCACTCAGTGCCACATACCACAGTGCTAGGTGTGGTGGCTCATGCCTGTAATCCCAGCACTTGTGAGGCAGAGAAAGGAGGATTGCTGTGAGTTCAAGCTTGAGTTTAGGGCCAGTCTGAACTACAAAGTGAGACCCTGTCTCTAATATATATATATATATATTTCCAATACAAAGGTTCATAAGAAAATTTATTAGCCCTAATGTAACTGTCAATAACTGGGAAGATTTCAAGTAAATCCATATGTACATGTGATAACCCATTTCTAATACACTCTTGGTTTTATAGTCAGTAATGTAAAAGAATCCTTACCTCAACTAAGACCAATCACTAGCATTGTTTTGCAGAATAGCAGTAGATTCTTTTACAGCATAAAAATGGGTAATAGTATTTTTTAAAACTAAGGTAAAGTATATTTTATGCTCAATACATATGCGTGATGTGAACGGTGTTTTGATTTATTGAAAAATAAAGAATGATCTCACCAGAGAGGCTAAAGTCTATAGTCTGCATAAGTACTGTTTAAACACTTTTTATCTCTTTAACCTTTCTTCCCTTTTGACTCTAAAAGATATTTTTTTCCACCAGCTACATGTAAAGGGACCACAAGATTCCCATCAGTAAGAGTTTATGTTCTTTGAAAGTTGCAAAATTGATCTGAAGTTCAATATATACAACTCTGAATGTTCTCAATCATTCCCAAATCAACAGTAAATTCAGTAAAATGCATTTAAATTCATTTGTGGTATTTTATATAAATGTAAATCAAGAATATCACATTGTTTTTAAACAGGTTTATGATAGTTTTAGCATAATTTCCTTTTCATACAGTTACAACTTATAGTTACGTATGCCAAAGCTGCTACTAACATATTCGCTCCAGCAGGCTACACAAAATAATGCAGGGGTTTTCTCCAGCTTGGCAACAGGAAAGATCCTTTTCTGAGTAACCTGTTTCATTCCTCTGACAGATACTCTATAAAACTTAAATGAGATATATTACCAATATGCAGTTTTCATCTTGCTATAGTCACCTCATAAATATGAAACGGTATTTTTGTGCTGTTTCTTTCTGTCTCTGTGTTTTTCTCCTTAAACATGTAGACGGCTTTGAAACATACACGGTTTTCAAGAAGTATCAGTGAGTTTTCAGTCACCTTCTGCAGTGGAAAAAACATGAGTAGATATCAGAGGCAGTATTGTTTTCAGAACAGGCTGTTCAAGGATGATGACAATGACAATCCATGAAAATCTCAAAGGGTTTATATATCTTAAAATTCCAGAAACATATTTTTTGTCTGTTGTACTGCTGTCAATTCCACTAATACTCTGCATATGGATAAAAGTGTATGTTTCTAATATTTTTAACACATAACTTTTTATTATTATGTAAACTTCTTCCAATGTTTTAGAAGTATCTCATAAATTATCATGTATCTAGGTGTCTAGGAAATAGACCATAGATGGATGAATTCTCTCCAAAGGTGAAAGGTTCAAGGGATAGAGGGAGATTGGAGGAAGGGAAGGGATAGGTTTGGAAAAAAAAAAAAAGGGAGTTGGGGCTGAGTAGTGTATATGAACCGATTCTAAATAAAATATGTAAATATTAGGTATTGTGAATACAAACAAAAAAGGAAGGAGATTAAAGGTTGAGTAGAGTAGAGGGGGTGAGGGGAAATGTTGGAAAGGGGAACTAGCATATATTATCTGCAAGGATCCATTTCCCACAATAATATGGGCACCATATACTAACTACATGTACTAACATGCTAAAATAATAATAAAACCATATGTCTTATTCTAGAAATTCTCCCTCAATAATATACGTAACATTGCCAAAAAATCAAGATCACGTCTTCCTCTACCTCTGCAAAACTGTCCTAAAATAAGAATACCTACTTACTTGAGGAAAATTTTTTTACAAGAGTTAACTTTAGAGCCCTTGCAGTAATATGTAAAAATATGTACCACAGATATATAAAACTGAAAAAATGATAAGAGGAAGAAGATTTCAGAGGTCATTGAGGATGTGGGAAAAAGTACAGCCTGGCAGACTCTGGATTCAGTTACCAGCCACACATTTCCAGTTTGTGTAGTCTTGAACAAATACTGAGTTTTCTTTCTGCTGTGATTTCCACACCAGTGAAATTAGAAAAAAAAAAAAAATAGTACTCTTTTCATGTGGCTGTTGCAAAGTTCAAAGGAATGGATAGTTTTTAGGTATTTCATTGGAGCTGGGATGTAATATGTACTATGGAAATGTTTATTACTGATTTTGTTTGAAAAGACAGCATTTAATCCAATGTGCAATTCCATAGATAATTTTATTTGGCCTTTATAGTTTTAGAAGGTTTGCTCTGAAACTAATTTATAAAGTTAATTAGTAGCTGTGATAATTATAGTCCTCCTTAAGCTGTGAGGAAAAGTGGGCTAGGAGAGATCAATGTTAGGGAGTTAGTAGGTGGAGAATTGGAGGGGAATAATTGTGTTCTTTAGACAATAATAAAAGGTGAAACAGCAGTGTGTATCCTAGTAACACACAAGGAATTTGTCAACTCAGGGAGTCTTATTATAATTAATTTATATATCATGAATTTATCTTCAAATGCAGCTGCCTTTGTGAAATCATGGCTCCTGGCCCTCTAGATATATTCCATAGTAATGTGATATCCAATGTCTAGTAATTATTTTACTTAAGTATTCATGCATTCATTCAAATATTTAATAACAAAAACCCCAAAATGTATCCCCTATAATATATATATATATATATATATATATATATATATATATATATATATATATATATCCTCAGCTTAATCCATTATCTGCTATATTTTTGGGAGATGCTGAGTGAATAGACTCCAACTTTTTTTTCAAGAAAAGATGACAAAAGAAAATGTAGTCAAGTAAACATACAGGAATATTTTGCTTTTTAACCATTTAGATTATATAAATAAATGTTCTGTATTGTCATCATTTTGGAATGGGAAATTTAACCAACACATAGCAAAGCAAATTGAAATGTGCATTAGACCTGTGTATATCTCTTTGGATAGATATCTAGTTTATTAATCTTTATTAAGTGTGGACTTAGCCAACAGTTTGGATGATATTTAGATTTTATTTCTTTAGGTTTTAGCTCTTCTGTGTAAAAAGTGTATCACTGGGTAGAGATTAGTTCAAGAATTAGGAAATAAATGACTGAGAAAATTATACAATTTAAGCTTTGTCATAAACTGTTGTCAGATTAATTCGAATCTCAAAGTTCAGTAGAGTTGACTGTCTCCAGGGGTATATGATTCCATATTTTTGGTGAATTAGCAATTCTTCCCCTATTGTTGCAGATGCAGTCAGTGGATTTGAACCACAGTATTTAAAGCCGCTCCAAAATCACAGTCAAATACAAAGTCATATGTGTGCACTTTAGTTATCAGACAAACATGGTAGTATTGAAAATACACAGACTTCAGTTCTAAGCCTCTATTTTCAGTCTGATGTCATATTTAGCATCTTTTCCTGTTAAGTTGTATCTTGTTTTTTGTTTGTTTATTTGTTTGTTTTTAGGTTTTTTGAAACAGGGTCTTGCTTTTGTAGTTCAGGCTGGCCCTGAGCTCAGCCTCACACTCACATCACAGCTATCTTGCCTTTGCCTCCCAAATGCTGGGATTACAGGTGTGAGCCACCACGCCCAGCACTGTGGTATGTGGTATTGGTTGCTGCTGAGTGTGAGTCTCCACGCCCAGTATTGTTATGTGGTTACTGGGGACTGAACCCGAGTCCTTGCGCTTGCAAGACAGGCGCCAGAACTGCTGAGCTAAATCCCCAGCCCAGTTGTATGTTGATTTTTAACAATATTGTATTTTAGTAATTATCTAAAGTTATTCCACAGGATTTTATTGCTGAGTAAGTAGAATTTTCCAATAATTTTCTTAACATACGTTTGTGAAAGATATACATGAGTCAAATATCTACATTACACATGAAAAATACTATTTCTGAAAGTTATCTAAGCAGGGGTGACACAGCTCTTTATGAGGCACCATAAATCCACATACATGATGCATTTCTATTATATATATATATATATATATATATATATATATATACTATTCAGGGATATCTGTTTGAAAATTTAAAGCACCACACTTTCCTTTAGTTTGCGAATACGCATTGATATATCTGCACATGCTCCACATAGAAATACTTTTATATACCCAGTTTTATATATATTTTCCTTCTTTCATCTTCCTTTTAAAAACAAATCAATAGAATGTGCAAATCTGTGTTGACCGATGAAAACCTCCCATATAAAACTCTACTGCTAAAATAAATCTGTAAAGCAAACTACTGAAGCTTACTGACTGAAATGTATTATTTCTCATCCAACTATGTGTGGGGAGAGTAGCTGAGATAATTTGGGGCATTTTTGGTAGACCTCAGCTGGGCTTCAACATGCATGGGAGGCTGATAGGTAGTGTATTGTGGTTGGTTGCACCACAATAGCTTCACCTAAGAAAGCTGGGCTTTCTTCTATGTATTTCATATCATCTTCTGGTATTCTTGTCATATTCTCATTTTTGTGGCAAGTGTTGAAGATGTTCAAAGGCCAGTCATACAATAGTGACCAAGATGACACATGCCCACACTTCTCACCCTCTTGCTTATGTCATGTTTGTCAGTGATATCTGACTAGCCAGAAACAGTCCGGTAAAGAAGTCCAAGATCAGAAATGATGGACACTGTGAAGATTCATAAAGGCAGGATTCAAGGAGTCCCTTAAATGACATGACAAATACCACATGGTACAATACATTCTGAATGGTTATTGCAAATAATGTGAATTTTCACAAATATTTTTGTTAGCATGTTCATTATTAAAATTGATCAGCTTTTCCATCAATGTAAGTGCATGTATTTGTTACAGTAATTGTACATATTTTTTCTATGAAATTGATAATTGTTTTAAGAATTAAAGATCTGAATTTTTTTTAATTTTTAAATTCAAATATTTATTGGTACTTTGTGAATACACATCATCATCGCATTCAACACTGAGAATTTGTACCAGAATATTACATGACTTGATTCTCATTTTTTCCCTTTTCCCACCATTCTGCAACCACCCACCCCCAAATACATAAGCTTTGTTTCCTTTTTTCTTTATTTCCATGACATTCTTTTCCCCTTGTTATTTACCCCTACACCTTCTTTCCTTTTAAATATTTTTACTTCATAATATTAGCTGTATATACTAGAATCTGTTTACATTTTAAATTCATGTGTCCTGTGGTGTTCAGTAGCTATTTATCAGCACTGTCAAGAATGGAAAGGATATCATCTGACAAAATAGTATTAAGTAGTAGCACTGTATTTTAGTATGTGAAAACCAAGAATATTTTTCCTTCAGTAAAATTCTTCACAGGAATTTATGTTTTTCAAATACTATATGATCAATGTTTCTTCTGAAGCTTGATATCATAGTATAATGTTTTGCTTGCATTGCTGGTAAAAGTTAATGAAGATTAAAATATTCACTGGGTCAAATGGAACCTACAACTCTATTTTTCTGAGAAATCTCCACACTGATTTGCTCTGCTAGGTATTTACACAAAATAATTAAAAGATTCATATCACAGCGACATATGTGCACCCATGTTTATAGCAGATCAGTTTATGATTGCTAAATCTTGGAAACAACCAAAATGTCCACCAACTGGAGACTGAATAAAGAAAATGTGGTTCTTTTATTAAATGGAGCATTATTCTGTCATTAAAAATGAAAAGATTGAGTCATTCATACCTCAATGAACGTACCTTCAAGACATCTTCATAAGTGAAATAAACAGGTTACAGATGTGTAAATATTGTATCTTTTTTCCAGTATGAGAAAATGAAGATGTAAATGAGTTCTACAATATATATTTAATATTGTGAAATAGAAAATATTTGCAATGAAAGAGGGTGTAGAGGTAAAAACGAGGGGAAAATAATGTGATAGCTATTAAAAAAAAAGGAAACAAAACTTATGTATACAGTGGGTGGAGGGTTGCAGGATGGGTGGGGGAAAGGGAAAAATGAGAATCTAGTCATGTCATATTCTGGTACAAACTCTCAATGTTGAATGTTATGATGATGTGAATTAATAATGTACCAATAAATATTTTAATAAAAACGTTAGTAAGTTGATAAATGAAAATAATCAATAGTTTTGAAAATACTTTGTATCAGGGACTTAATAAATAGATCTGCAATGTTAAAGTACAGTGATCTGCAGAATTTCCCAGTTGAAGAACAGGCTAACGTGAGAGGTTTCATTTCTTGTATAACTACTCTTCAGCTTTTGAAGATATTTTAATTTATATAAGACCATATTAAGTAATTAAATGAGAGACGCCACTCACATTGTAATAAGTAATGTAAAGTTTTCTATTTAAATAATGAGGCTCATTCAATTGAGAGGTTGGTTCACTAGTAAATCAAGAATCTTGGGAGACCAGTGTAAGAAAATCGTGTTTGTTCTTTACTGTGGTGAAGGAATGCAGCATGTTTGAGCACTTTCCTCAGTACAGATGTGGTCCCATCCTCACTTCGCAATGAACAACAGAGAGTTATCTGATTATTTTATATCATTTTAAAGCATATACATTTCTAACTTAGTAGTATGAACATTTGAATTATCTTACTCAATATTTAGACTTGAATCTACCTCCTTTCAGAGTGTAAATATGCACTGTTTTAAAACCTCAGCTTCTGTGGATATGTAAATAATCTTTATTGAGGGAAGATATATTTAAGAAGCATTACCAACATTGGATAGTATACGACTGAACATATTGTCATCAAAATTACTCAAAATATATATGAAGTAAAATTAATAAGTGCATTAAGGAAGATTTAACCAATTATGATTTGTCAATATTAAATGTCATTTAGACATTTTCAAAGCTGGTACTCTTTTGGTGTCTTTCTGGTGCTCATGATGTCTTTTCCTACTAATGATAAATCATACTCTCATGGATATGAAAACATTAAACTATAGGGATAAGTACAGAGCAATTGTAACTGCACAAGTGAGTAAAATTATTGCAGCTCCATCCCGTATTTTTGCAGAAACCTACTTGGAATGTGTTCCCTTTCTTGCATTTTTTTTTCATTTCTTCTGCCCCTACTCTCCCTCCTTTACTTTCTCATCTACCCCACCCAGACAGTAGTAAAGGTCTGGCCTCCATGTACCCATTTTGCACCAGCTAATTAGCCTTTGCTTTGGAGAAAAGAATATGCTCTAAATTTAGACTTTTAATGTGTTTCAAAAAATTTTCATCTATCAGAATTTTCAGAGGCTTTACCTGAAAACATCAATGAATGCTCCTGGATTAACTCTAGTCCTGACTATATTTCTCATCATTTTGTAAGAGCTTGAACTGACATATGCGATTTACCAAATTTAACTACATAGAACATGGAAATACATACCTATGTTGCATACCTACAGAACATAAAAATGCATACCTCTGTCAAAACTCTACACATATTGCTGCACAGACTCAGTGATGCAAAAGTGCCCTGTTACCAATATCCTCACTTGTCAGCTTGCATTTTGCAATATCTGCTCCATTTATCATTTAACATCTGATCTTGTGGGGAATAGATGGGGATAGAATGTAACATACTGAAATCTCATGAATAATTGAGGAAAGAATATTTCTTTTTCTAAAAAATATATTTAATACTCACTCAAATATATACTTTAAAATGCATAGCTTCTGTCTTATCTAATTCTGTTTTGTTCCCTTGATACTTCTGTACTTTGTTATGTGTAATACTATGATAATCTATACTATGTGATATTATATTCCCTATGTGATATTATATGTAGTAGATATGGATATTTCAAATGTTCAAAGTTGTTATAATTAATATAAATTCACTAATATATAGGATGATATTTCCTAAGTAATGAAGTATGTTCTATGCACTGATTCATGACATTATTTTATAGGTTTATCACACATATAATTTGTGTATGGATAGCTAGATGGAAATTTTTCAATTCAATATTTTAAAACTTACAAATTTAAGATTTGGTCTTCATATTTTGAGTTTGCATATAAGAAATATTTATTAGAATAGCTTACATGTGAAACATAGCCTAAACATTTACAAAATTCTGCACATAGCTTTGTCTATTTGTTTTGGCATTAATTAGTCTATTATGCCATTAAGATAAAGAGGTTTAGCCAGATTTCTTTGTGTTTCAATATGCTAGGAGGAAAAAGCCAAGAGTCATAATCAGCTTGCTTTGTAAGTGATATTTTATACTGAATACTGTAGTGCTTTTTAATCTTTGTCTCCTAACATTCAAAATAGGTACCACTGCATGTAAACAGCTTTCCATCATGATCTTAATGCCTGTATGTAAATTAGTTAAGAGACATTTTTAATTCAAATTTAACCTGTAGTTTATCCAAGTATACTCCCAGACTTATGATTACAAAGAACACAGAATCCTGTATGCTGATGATATATGTCCTCACATGACTGTATTTCTTAGTCTGATACTTAGAAAAACAGACCCTTCTGTTTTAATCTTTTTAAAATAAGTTTTTAACTGATACAATACTATGCAAAAATATTGCACATATTCATGAGGAAAAAATTATGTTTCAGTATAGGTATAAACTATATACCATTTATATCAACAGTAGAATATCAAGCATTTATCATTTATATATGGTAACATATTTTAACATTCTTTCTTATTTTTGAAGTGTATAGTAAATGATCAACTTACTGTGCAATTGCTCCAGAAATTCTTGTGTCTATATTTTAGTTCCTACACACTAGCATTTTATTTATCCTTCTCCAACCTCTATTCTTCTGATTCTGATCAATACCACTGTATATTGAATCTCTATAATATCCATATCTTATAGGCTGTACATAAATGAGATGGTGTAATACTTATTTTCTCTGTAACTGATTCATTTCTCTTGTTATAACGGTCTCCAATTGACTGATATTGTCACAAAGGGCAGGATTCCATTCTTTTTTTCTTTTTATTTTTTAAGGTTGAGTAGTAATCCATAAAGTCCATGTACCATATTTTCTTTATTTGTTCTTAGGTAATAGACATTTAAATTATTTTCATTTATTTGTTGTTGAGAAGAGTGCTAGAATGGGCGAGGTGTACAGATATTTCTTTGATTGTGATTTCCTTTGATTTATTTACCAAAGAGTGAAATTATTGGATATGTTCATTTGAACATAAATTATTCAAATTTATAATTCTTCATGGCTCAGTAATATCTCATTTTATAGAAAAATCAAATCTTCTTTATCCAGTTACCTATTGATGGAAATTTGGGCTGTTTCCAAGATTTAGCTATCACAAACTGAGGTGCTATAAGAATGGTTGCACATATATTGCTGTGATATGAATCTTTTAATTTTTTGCAGATATATAAACGTAGCAGGGGAATACCACGGTCAAATAAAAGCTCTAAGCCTAGTTCTTTGAGGAATCTACACACTGATCTCCACAGTGGTTGCAACACTCTATATTCCCACCAGTGGTGGAGAAGGCTTCCTTTCTCACTGAAGCCCTGCCAGCACATTGTTTCTTGACTGCCTGATAGCAGCCATTCATTGTGGAGTGAGATAATATCTCAGTGTTGTTTTTATTTGAATTTCTCGGATGACCAGTGATATTGAACATTACTTCCTGTGTTTTATGGATGCTTTTATTTTTTCCTCTGAAAACTTTCTGTTCACTCCAGACACACATTTTTGAATAGGGTCCTTAAATTGTGGGAGGGACTCACTTTTTAAAAAGTTTTTTATATACTCTAGATTGCAGCCCTTTGTCTGAGAAGTAGCTGGTACAGAATTTTTCCCATACTCTAGGTTGTCTGTTCACTTTGCTCGTGGTTTCTCTTTCTGTACAGAAGCTTTTATTTATTTATTTATTTATTTATTTATTTATTTATTTATTTATTTATTTTAACAAGATGAGAAGTTGATGATTCCTTCTGCTAGTTCCAGTGCTGTAGAGGTTTTGTTCATAAAATCTTTCCCATGCCAATGTCTGCAAGAATTCTACCTAACCTATTTTCCAGCACAATAAATGTTTCTCTTTTGATATTTAGGTTCCTAATCCATTGTGATTTTAGTTTTGTGCATGGAGAAAGAGGTAGTGCTACCTTTAGTTTTTGTCACATAGAAGTCCAGTTTTTCCAGCACCATTTGTTAAAGAGGCTATCTTTCCTCCGCTGTGGTTGTTTATCTTCTTTATCAACACTGAGTTGCCTTAATATGTCAGGAGTTGTTTCTGGATCTTCTGGTCTGTTCTATTGATCCTCAGCCTTATTTCTTTTCCAGTACCTTGAGATTTTAGAGAACTTTTCAACTTTCTCCTTCAAATAATCTCTTTCTGTAGAAGCCAATGATGGTGGAAGAATAGAACCAGACATGGAGAAGTCAGAGTAGTGACCACAACATGCTCACATTGGTTCACAAGGAACACAGGGTGGGGACTAGAGAGAGCTTCATATCTTGACTGATCAACAATGTCAAGGAGTACGAGGGTGTCTGCTTAGATTCTCATTGTGTGATGTGTTCTACTGATGTGAGTGTTTATCTCTCACCTCACTTATGATCAACTTACTGTGCAATTGCTCCAGAAATTTTTATGTCTATATTTTGAAAATGGACAATTGAAAATGAACTTTGCTTTGATTTACTATACCATGGTATGTGGAAGTGTAGCGATATTTTCTATTATCCCTAGCTTCCTGTCAAATTGTCAAAAATGAAATAGATTTTAATAATTTAATTTATTTTGATGTTCTTTGAGGATGGGCTAGAACAAATCCTGATTACTGATAAGTAATTAATGTATAGTGAAATAAATTAATGAGAAAGTGGCTTCTCCTATCTATTCACTGATTCTCCAGCAGTATATAGGTAATGTATCCATAATGGCATGATAAAGTGTCGTTGCTTGTCCTGGTAATTTTGTTTATTTAGCAATTATATCCTGAATCCTGGGCTGAGTATTTTTATAATTGTATAAAGTAAATATGTTATTTTATATCCAGTTCTTCTTATCTAAATTAAAAGAACATATGTACATATATTGCTCATTTGATTGAATAAATTTGGAAATTTCCCCTATATGCATGTAGTCTGGCAAAGAAGAAGGGACAACATTTACTTATTGATAACACATTTTCTTTTTGAAGCATGGTCTCATTATATAGTCTGGGCAGCCTTTAAACTCAGCGTGCAGCACAGACTGACATGGAACTCACCATCATTCTCCTGCCCCAGGCTCCTGAGTGCTGGGTTACAGGCATACCCCTCTCTACCCAGATATTATTACATATATCTTCAAAGAATATTTTTCTTAATAAGATAAAATATCAGCCTATATTTTACTTAGAAATTTGTTTTATATAAAATTTGTGTATTTCAAAACGTACATATTTAATTAAACTAGAAAGTTCCTAAACATTTATGTTACCTTGAGATATCAGAAAATACCTCCAAACTGCTATACATTTTAATTTACATAAAATTGAAAACTTTCAAATAGTGAAACACTTTTGGTAGTGATTATATCAATTAAATTTTGAGCAATTTTCCATTACTGAGTCTAATTATAGTCAAGCTACCTGAGAACAATCAGAACTGTCAGGTAACTTGTGTGTTTCAAGGAATTGAAGAAATTACATAAGGTTGAAGCGATTAGATATAATCTACAGCCCTGAAAACATGGCCTAACAACAGCTCTGATGAGCTTTTGCACGTTTTGCTAGGCAATAATCCAATCTGTAGATTTGAAATTCACTCTGATTACCCAGAGTTCGTTCCACACATGGCTTTAGTTCCCATGCTAACCTGATTACATTCAACACAGCCATTCTTACCATTCACTGCTGTTGCATACACCCTTCTGCAGCGTATAATATTTTTGAATATCACTTTGTATATCTTTATAAATGCAATTCATGTAATCTTCCTAAATGAAAAAAAGTTACCAATTTCTAGAAGACAAGAGGATGAATCTACAATAGAATCCTAATACAACTGTAGAAATATTAAAATTCAGAGCAACCTCAAAATCTAACTATTGATGTTTAAAAGGCAAGTTTGTTATTCTGCTTTCTCTCCCTGTAAACATTTCTGTTAATTACATGGGGTTTGAAAAAGCCTTACTTCATCCCCAGGTTCCCTAGAGCTAACAATAGTTGCTGGGTTTAGTAATTGTGGTGGAATGCCAAGTACACTGCGTGATGAGTGAAATATCTGCTACAACAAAAGTTACAGAAAGCATCGAAAAGCCAGAGGCTTAGAATTAGCTTCCTCGCTGAATATGTAAACAACATTTTGTCTCAAACTTATTTATAACAATGAGAAAATATGTTCTCATATTAAAAACTAACCAAAATTATTGTATTTCATTATACTCTCCTTACTAGTATATTATGAATGCATGAAAGAATAGGTATCACACTAAATATAGAACTCATTAGCATTAATTTTATTTATAGAATGAGTAATAATTGAATATCTTTCCTATATTACTAAAAATGCACAATGAATATGGTTTTAAGTAATGTACTATTCTACAAATGATTTAGGGAAGGAGAATTTGGTGACAATTTTGAACCTGTTTGAAGTAAATTTAGGAAAGGTACATAGAAAATTCAGATATAATTGGAAGATGTATATTGTTTATTGTCCAAGGCACTGAAAAATTTTTAATGTCTCATTATTTACATGTTTGGACAAAATACATACAATACAATTCAGATTATTTTTAATAAAAACTTTCAGAATCTCTTTATCCTCTAAATTATATAAATGTATTATTCTTCCTTAAGGTGTTGCTTTTGTTTAAGAAAGATGTAAGTAATCCTGACTGACCCTCATTTTTTTTTTTTTCTCAGAGGACATGACACAGATATCCCCTACTTTGTTCCACCTCTCCTCTACAGGCTGTGTGAATGCAATTTGTAATTTAATTTGACAATAAAAATTCTGCTGAAGTATTTTTATGTCTTTTTAACCCATTATGGAGTGCAATCATGATGCATATATGTAATGTACTAATAAAGATTACAAATTTTTTTTAAAAAATGTCAGGTACACACAATAACTATAGCTTTCTTTGTATTTTGAGGGGTTTTTAAATGAAAAAATATACAGAAATTTAAAAAAAATCATAGGAGATGACAGAATTTGATTGATTAAAATCAGAACAAAACTGTTCAAGATTTAAATACAAAAATTGTAAAACTACTGGAAAACCAAAACAAACAAAAACCTCATGGACATGCAAAGAGAAGATCTGGGAAACAAATAAATGATACCATGAACTTATCATATATGAAGATCATAAGTGGTGTCCATATGCTTCTTTAGATAAAATGGACATCATAGCTGATTTCTTCAGTATGGTTTTATTTTCAGCCTTCCAGTCATAAAGATCACAGATGGCAGTAACATCCATGATATCTTACACAATATTCAAGGCTTTCCCTGAAGTAATTAATTAAAAAAGTAGTTCTTCCCATGGCCTCCTGAAATAAGTTATATTACTTTCACTATAGAGTATTTGATACAAATTCAGTATAGAAAAGTTCAGTACTCACAAAACCCAAATTTGTATTATAGTGGTGGGTAACTTGAATAGACAGCAATGTTCTCGGGTTAGAAGGATTCTTGATATATACTTTAATATCTGTGTATTGCGACATCATGGAAGGAAAACTATATTCATGATGCAAGTTTAGCCAAACCTCTATTCATAACATTCATTCACATATATTAAGCTCTAATGAACATTTAGATAAAATTTTACTGGATATAAACAGAAATAAAAATCAACACTCTATACATGAAATCAAAAGTCAAAAACAAACATATTACACATATTTAGAAAAGGATTCTAGTTCTTTACCCAATAATGGTTTTGTTTTTTATTTATACTGTATACTGAACTCATTCAGTAAACTTTGACTTTACTCTTACTAGAGTGTGGCAGAAAAATGAAATCCATATTCACTGTAATCCACACAGAGCCCATGTTCATATGGGCCCTTATTTTAACTATATAAAATTTTATTATGTTTTTTTCAAACTACTAGGGTTGACTTTAGTTCGGTTCAGCTACACAGACAAACGTCACATTTTGTGCTTTGTTGGAGTACATGTTGTCAAGAAGAAAACTCTATGTACTTATTCGATGAGGAGAGGCTCTATTTATCTTCATGGAAAGACCATTTTAATGTATATACACTATTTGTATTAGTTAAAGTACCTAGTATAAACATATAAGTTATTAAGGTACTTAGATAATTGGTAGGTATATATTGGAAATTAATTCTATTCAGGTATAAGTATATACCACTGATACATGTACAGTAAGTACAGCAATTGTAAATATTTGTTTTTCTTAACAATAAAATGATTTCTGGTATTTACATAAGAGAAACATTCTTCAATGGGTTCTTAAAAAGAACACTTTACATAGTATAAAATATAGTCACTAATTTTCATGCAGCATGAAAAATAAGCAAAGACATAAAACAGCTTTTTTATAGTGTTGGAATTACTCAAGTGACATCAATAAAGTCTTATAAATTTATTGATGCATGCAACTGATAATTGAACTCACAATATAAACACCTTAAAGCAATACAAGTGTGAGTAGAATACATAAACAAAAGGCTTTTGGGGGTATAACTTAAAATAAAAATAAATCTTAAAGCACCACTTTGTACATGGTTAAATGAGCAAATTGTTTATTGAAATAATATTTTTGGAAAGAAAAACCTGGATGTTTGTATGGTGATGCACATGAATCTCACCAACAGAATACTGAGTGAGAAAGAAAGGCCCAAAAGATAGTCTTTATTTTGACAGCAAGTACATACAGATTAAAGAAACTAGTGCTGTACTACAGGCAGACATTAAGAATTTATTCAACAGATGGAAAAAGAAAATAATTTAAAAAGTAATAAGGACACTGGCTACAGGTTTGGAGATTAAATTTGGAGAGTGGAATAATAGAAGTGAGCAGACTCCACTTTATTAACAAAATACTGTATCTGTTGCATCTTTAACAAATAATACATTTGCTTTTATTGTAATATGACTTTTATGAAATGCAAAAATACATAACATTCACAAATTATTTATATATAATGTATTTCTAACATTTTTGAGTGCATTGAATGGAAAAAATAACCAAAAGAATTAATCTCCAGGATGCAATGTAGACAAATGATCTGCACAAATCCAGTGGTGATTGAGTTGGCCATGACCTTCAGAAACCCTCATCACGGAGGGGCTAAGTCATGATTCTAGGGGATGGTGCTGTCAAACATCCTACTGTTGTGAGCATGATGTGAGCAAGATATGTAAATTTTACCCAGGACATCCTGAACACAAGTGGGGAGGCTCAGTTGGCCATTTGTTTCTTTAGACACTCAGTATTCATTATTTTCATTCCCATCTCAAAACAGTAGAAGCAAATGCAGAAAAATTAAGTGGTGCTCTCTCCTGGTTTGCAGTTGCTGCACTTCCGCATATGATTCCCCACTATGCCAGACAATGGACTGCGTTGATAGGCAGTAGGCTGTGGAAATATTAAATTGATTTTAAACATGAGTAAATAAATGAAAAGAAAATAGGTTGGAAAAGACTTTCTGTAGATTATAAGAATTTGGAGACTTATTTTTTTTTAAAATAGAAAACTAAGGCTAATACTAGAACTGAAAATCAATCATAAGGTAATAGGTAAATATAACGAGTTCAATATATCTCCTTCAATTTAACTTTATGATTTGCATTTTTCTCTTTCAATGATTTTGTGCAGAGATAAACTATCACAATTTGGCCAATATTGTTTTCCCATTCTCCACAGAAGATTCAATTTCTAAAAACCAGAATGATTGATTATGGTGTTTTCAAGATATGTAATGTGGGCTCAAAAGAGCTGTATGCTTTTCAGTGTTTCTGCACTGTTAAATAAGAAGGTTCCCTTCACAGAAAAATGAACTAACTCCTTGACGGACACTGTTTAGATACCACTATTGTGAAGCTCCCCCTTTTCTTTTTTTCATTCTTAATATGAATTTTTTCCCCCAAGTGTTTCTAGTAGCAAAAGTATCTGAGAGCTAAAGTACATCCACAGCTGGGGCTGACTCTCCTCCATTTGTCATTGTCACCCATGAATTAGGAGCCAACAGAGCATCTCCCTCTCTCTACTTCAGTCCCTTTACAGAATGAGGCACGGTTCATAATGCTCAGATATGAGGCTTCTTTCTTATGGCTTATTATTTAGAGAGCAATCAATTTTGCTCAGTGTCATGTTGCAAACTCCTAAGTTTTCAAAGAGAAGCTAAATCCTCACTAAGGTTTATATATGGATACTAGCCTGTTGGTGATAGTACATATAGTAACGACATTTGCTGAATACTTTAATATCACCATCGGTTGAGACACTTTCATGAGAAAAGGTTTAACTTTTCCCAAGTATTGAAATGGCTTATTTTTATCCTTGGCAAATAAACATTTGAATAAGACACTCAGCAAGATTGAAAACATTCTTTAGGTACTCCTATGCTTAGTCTTACATTTTAACAATAGATGAAATGAGTTACATTAATATATTCTCTTTGAAGATTTACAAGCATTAACCTTTGGATTGACCATTATACTTTAATTCTCACTTTCTGCTCTGTAATGTGTCATTACACTTTGTGCACTGTGTCATTAAAAGTGGCAATCATAATATTCATGAAATTAAAATACTGAACAAGGTGAGATTAAGTTTTAGCACCCTCAACCCTGAAGCTTCTATTTAATCATACACTTGTATCTAAAGATAAAAATTAAGTTTTTACTCCAAGAAAATATTTTTTATCTGTTTAACCTATCACAAATATGAAATTATGTTCATACAACTTACAGACACAAAGCATGAGCTGAATGTTTGCAAGCATTTCTGACAAATTCTGTGTACCTGAAACCACAGAGAAAATCAAGTGTCTTATAGATATAAATCATGATTTGAAAATTTTAGAAACTTTTACTTAAGAGATTTATAATGATGATGTAAAAATATAAATGAATATTTATTTGCATTTCACCACTTTAAATGCTTGTCTTTCCCAATACAAACAAGCTAAAATTAACATGACAAAAGATTTCAAGCATCCAAATTCTGGCATCATGATACAATGTTTTCATTATCTATCTGTCTATCTATTCATTATCCATCTATCTGCCTATCCATCTGTCTGTCTTCTCTTTTCACTATTCATCCATTTATCCATCTATCTGTCTATTTGCCTAATTATTCATTTCTCTATTATCTATGGAAGGGTATACAAACACTTCTAAGCACTTAAACACTAAAATATGCAAAAAATTTACAATAATTTTTGCAGATCAACTTTCAAAAGCAGTATGAAAATATAAAGATCATTATTGAATTCCATATAGTATTTTGTAGCATGGATAACACTTGGCATATTTAGTATTTGATATAAATATTTCAAAATATATTTTATATTATATATAATTTTAAATTACATATCATACTGGTACAAATTCCCAATTCTGACTGTGATTTTGATGTACATATAAAATATACCAATAAAGAACTCTATTAAAATTATACATCCATAAATGCACTATTTTATAAAAGAATAAGTTTTGCAAACTGGTGACACTAAAGAATTACTTAGTAAACTCTCTTATTTTGAATAGAGTTGTTCTTTCATTTGTCACACAGAAATTAAATATTATTTTACAAAGGGAATATTTGAGCCAGCATTGCTGAGATTAATCTATGATTAATTTTGAAGTTTTTGTAGATTTCTGGAAACTCAGAGTAAAAGACAAATCCTCCTCTCAATTAAAATTTTTATTTAAAAAAAAAAGCTAATCAAAGAAGCTTTGTCAAAATATTCAATAAATTGAAAACTGTTACATAAAAGAAGATTGTTAGCTGTTTTAGTAATATAATGAAAAACAAAGTTATTGTAGAACTTACTTCTGATAAGAAATATTTCATGGAATTATGTTTATTAGAATAAAGGATATATCTTGTGAAGGCATTTTATTTAAAAAAGTTTTTAAAAAGATACAAATAACTTGAGGTTTAGAAACTAAAGCATTATAATAGTTTGGCTGCAACTGACAAATACATTAACATGTTAATGATGAAATATATCCAGATTTAAACTTTTAGATCATTTTGGGAAAGAAGTGTCTTAGAAATATTTGTGTCCTGTTACTTTAAAGTTGGTTAAAGGAATACATCAAATTTCATAAGAGAATATTCCAACTTTCCATAGGCAAAGTGATGTAAACTATTGAATAAAATCCACTGGCCTACTATTTGGATTATTATTCTCAGTTTCTCTCTGTGTCTGCCTGCCTAACCTAATTTATTGGTTAAGGAAAGTATTTTTTTTCATAATATTAGTTGCAAAATGCTATATCTAGGATTATAATATAAATATACTACAATATATGATATATAACAAATATAAGTGCTTTACTTGATTCCAATATCAGCACATATGCTGCTGAAGTGTGTACACTTGGCATAGTATGTAAGAATAAGGATTTTGCATTTTATTGTGCATTGGTTTATAAAAAGATACACATTGTAACCAACATTACTTCAGTTATAAAAATGAATTCCTGAGTAGAGAATTCATATAAATTATCTCAAATTCATAATTCTGGATATTGTATAAACCTCAGAGGTAAGGGAAAAATGGTGGAACAAATATACCTTACTTTCTTTTTCTTTTCTTTAATATAAAAATATTCTGAATTTTTAAGAGCTTTCAGTATTATAGGACTAAATTTAAGTCTCATTCTAAAAATTTTATTAGAAAAATCTGACAGTTATTCTATAAGTGATCTAGTAACTATATGTCATAGATTATAATTTTATTTTGAGGGATCAACTTCTGGAAGATCTTGAAAATATACTATTTATTATTACAATTTGAAAGTGTAAATTCATTATATTAACACGTACCTTTCTTTAGTGTTATTTTCATAATAACCACTCACCAGCATACATTATTACTGATGAATTAATTTTGATGAAAAATTTTACATTTTTTTATAAATCAGTTAATTTAAATACATTTGAAAAAGAAGTGATTGTATTTCTAAAAATTAAACACTGAAATATTGTTGACTGAAATCATAATTCCTTTGATATAATAATACACTGGACACAAAGTCCATTTTTCTTCCAAAACCACTTTAGAAACAGCAACACATATGAGGGGAAATCATCATGTATCTTCTTGAAAAAGAAATTTTAAAAAAATCCTACAGATATTGACTATCTGCTACTAATATCCTGTAGTAAATGATTTTTATTTTCTTTAATCCTTTTTGCAATCCTACAAAGAGGCATTATTCTCTTTCAAAAATAAATACCTTAAGTCAAGAAAAAATTAAGTCAACTCTCTCAGATAAACTCTTATTAAGAAACCTCAGGCAAGACCAAGTTTTTCAGTCAATTAAATTTACAAATATTTTCTTATTTTTACTATTTTTAACCTAGCCTGACATTCCATTCTCTTCTTTTAAACGTCTTTGTATATATTTTAAAAAATTGTTTCATTTCAATGCATATATGCTTCTTTTATCTGTATAATTTACACATTCATAGGACCTATTAAATAATTGGTTTACTTAAAATAATTCCATTAGATCAAATAAAATTGTAGTAACTCCAATGTAAAGCTGTGCAGTTCAGTCAGAAACTCTATTTTATTACGAATACTATAAAACTTAGCATAAAATTTATAATTTGAATTAAGTTCACTCCAAAAGTATCATTATGTTGCTTGATTAAAACAAAGTAACTAATAAGTTTGATAGAGACCATCAATCAAGCCCTTTTATGTAGCATGATAGCATAGAATATTCTGTAAAATATATATAGCTGATTGTTGACATTTTCTTTCCTTTTCCATCATAGCCTGAAAGCTGTGATACTTGCTTCTTAATAATGAATTCACATGCTTTTCTTGAATTTCTTTTCCTCTGCAACAGTCCAGTGAGTCTTTATCTATCGCTCCAGACAGCCATCTTTTCAAATCACCTAGAGATGTGAATGATAACCCTATCATCTACTAGACAGAAACATCAAAATTCCAGCCACCATTCACAGAGATAGCTTTCTCTTATCTGAAGCTATCCATCTGTAATGTGTAAGGACAGAGCCTGCTTTCAGTAATGCAGCTGGTTAGAGTGACTAAGAATAGCACAAGTTTCTTTCCAGAGGATGAATAGTAACTCACCTTCATCAAAATGAGCTACAGCCAGATGACTTTTGAAGGACAACTCGAGAAGTTGGGTCAAGTAAAAAACTGCAGCAACTGAGTCAAAGTAAAGAGTCTTTTGCACGTGATCTAGAATAGTTATAGTCTGACATCAACAAGTTTAAGCAGTTAATATTTACAATGTTTCCTATGTAAGTATTTCTGCACTTTTGATTATATGGTTAAAAGTAATAATCATAATTGTGAAGGATTACAACATGAATCAAATTACAACATGAAACTTTGATTTTAACTGTGTGAAATCTTTAAATATAAACTACTGCTATTTTTAAGGTGACATGCGTTCAAATTTTATCTTTGTGACATTTATTGGTACACTGATTATGTAAAAAGCTATGAGATCTTCTGTGATATAAATTAATCCTAAATAATCCGTCATGATGCAGAACTTACTACGGCAGTTAAGACAAAAGAGATTGCTTTCTAAGTTTTCTTTATATTTCAGTGTAAAATTATTACTCTTAAAAGTCTACAGAAATTAATGTCTATTAAGGTTTAAGGAATGCAACTGTATATTAGCCTTGTCAGTAATGTAATAATTATAAATTAAACGTGCTATTTTTACATTAGAGTTTTTTTTTTACATTTTTATATGTTATTTTTACTCTGATTGGTTCCCTCCTTTGAGAATTCCTTCTTCCTCCTATAAAACACGTCTCATCAGAGCTGCTTAAAGCCAGAGGTTTAGCAAAATCACTGTGCTGGTGGTACATTTAAATAGTGCATCCCTAGGAATAAAAGATAAATACGCTCTTCTCTTCCCTTGGTTTTTAAATCTTAATGATTTGTGCTCCAGAAATGGATGTGAGCTGCACTCTCTTCCCTCCGTTGTCGAGTTGGTTTTCAGTGGTTTAGTTCTTTGCAGTTAAAGAAACTGAGCAGCTCCTGAGCCATTACTGTCCTCCCAGCCTTTAAGGATAAGGCGTAGGGTCTGCATAATTTACGCAGGTTCAAGCATTAAAGGTATTAAATGGACTTTATTAAATGGGTGTGTGGGTAATTGAAGGTGCGCCAGAGTGACATTTTCTAATTGCTTGTAGTACCTTTTAATAAACTGCAGGTTTTTATGTCAGTCACAGGATAAAGGCCGGGCACAGAGAAATGTTTGGATTAATTATTAATATCAATTGCCTATTAGAGCTGGCTGATTTCATGCTGCGTGGCAAAGCACATCAGGGAAAGTGCTAGGTAGAAGGCAATTTGTTTGCATGCAGATGGCTCTGGATTCTAATAACTCTTAACAAGTGCTAACTCTAACTTGACCTTCTGCAGTTTCTTTTAGTTGTGCAGTCAGTGGGTTATTAGGGTGGCTTTAGGACTGTGGATCACTTGTGTGAGGTCTGCGTCCTATACAGATCAAACGTGAGGAAGCGTAGAAGGACCACCGACTGCTGCTTACAGTCCATGTCAGCCGGCCCCTCCTCCTCCTCTAGTGTTGCTGCTTATTTACTTCTTCACTATTAAGCACATGCTGGTCGAAATAATCATAATGGGAATAATTTTGTTGTCATTCTCTCCTGAAAAAATTCAAGTGCCATCGTCATGTATTTTTCTTTGTTCAAATATCCACTTTACTACTGTAATCATTTAAAGTAAATGTACAGAGAACAATCTACTGTACAAAACAAAAGATAAAACAAGCATAAAAATCGGTGCTTTTTATAATATTTGGATAATTATTCTTGACAAAGCCCAAAAGTTTTATAAATTTAAGTAAAGCTGAACTCAATGAACTAATAAATAGCATTGATAAGTCAATGCTGTACTAATACTAGATTATATATATTTTTTATTTTAAGCTTTATTTTTAATACATAATTCTTTTATGTGTTAGGAGTGTCAGTTTCTTAACTCCAGATTTCTGTCTGGAAAATGACAACATCTACTACAACTGGAACAAATATGTATATTAAAAGACATAGTTATAGCTGTTAAAAACACTTATTCAATAGAAGAAAAAAGTTAAATGAGAAATAGTTAAATAGTTAAGTAGTTAAATGAAGAAATTTTTACTACAATATTTTTAAAATTATTCATTATAAACATAGGAACATCAAGAAGTTATTAGTATTTGATATTTACATTTTGATTATGAACAAGAGTGAGTTTTATTATCAATCAGTACTATTTCATTAATGATCAATATTAACAATAATATCATGATAAGTATTGTTTTATAAAAAATAAATATTGTTTGGGCTCACAATTTGGGATGTTTCAGCCTATAATTACATGACTTTGTTGTGTTTGGACCCGTAGCATGGTCGCACATATGATGGGAGTGTGTGGTGGAGGAAAACTGCCACATATGGTGAGTCAATAAAACTGAGAAGAAGGGAATGAGGTTGAATTATCCTCTTCAAGGACAGGCCCCATGATAGGAAGAACTGCCATTAGTCCCTATGTTTTCATATCTCCATGGTCTTCATGGGAATTTTAAATATAATCTGGATTCATATTACTCAAAATATGAGTAATATTTTACTTATTACATATTACTTATTTAATATTACTTATTCACTTATTACATATTACAACAAAATAGAAGCAAAATGTGCAGTTACCTAGAAGTTTAAAAAGTGCACAATTGGAAATTGTTTGTATCTTCCTATAATGGAAACATTTTCATGCAAATCTCTGTCAGTTCCTGAATTTAGGCAGCTGTTCACTTAGCGGGGAATAGTGATTTTCTTTCTTATATTGATGGCCGATCCAATCCCTTCTTCATCAGGAAGTTTTATTATTATTACTATTATTATTCCTATAGGGAATATATTAAGTTCTAAGTTCATTTGAACCCTCTATTAGCATTTACAACCTTTGAGACTAGACAACTGAATGTATCTAAATTCTTGTGGTGGTAGCACATGAGCCTCTCCAAGAAATGTGATGATTAAGCAAAATGATATTTTTTAGAATGATCTCAGAAAATTTAATCAAATTGCCTTGGAATGTTTAGGTAAAATGAAGGAGTAAGATTTTGTTTTTAATTAATTACCTGTGTGTATGATTATATGTATGGCTAATAACTGTGATAAGTATATTTATTATAGAACTTATTTAACAAAAGTCTTATGCTATACTTTTCATATTTATTTTATATCTAACAAGAACAGCTTTTTTAGAAGTCCTTTGCAAATTCAAGTATATTTATAAAAGAAAAAAACTGATTACGGGCTGGAATAGAATATAGGAAATAAAACAATAATTTTAATATTCTACAGATTATAATGATCTCCATGATTGAATTAATATCTGATGATTTCATGTATAAGATTTGAGATGCAATCTCATAATTTATGAAGCTGGATGTACAGTATTGTGATTAACTTGATCAATTAGTTATACATAATCTAAAAGTCATGCCAAATGATATTAGGAAATATTTGTTAAAAATATGTATTATTCTCACACTGTTTTCTGTGGAAGAAACACTAGATAATTAAATGTATACAATGAAAGAAATTTTCTGGCTTTTCCAGAAAATTGTTCTATTAACCAATTCAAATTACTTACACTACATGTACTTTGGCTATAGCATCCCTGAGGCATGTTGAAGGAAGAATAGGTTAAAAGCCTTTTAAGAGGAACAAAATAAATTGTAAAAGTATTTTTTTAACTCTTTGAATCATACATTTTTGCCAGTGACAGAAGCAACACCATATCCTATATGATTGGCAGTTTAAAACATGCCATTGTGTGGTCTGCAAAAGCACACCGGGCAAACAGTGCTGTCTGAGCTGACTTTGAAATTAGTCAGTTATCAAGTCATTCTAGATATGATAAGTTTGAGTATGTTTTCTTTTTGGTTTTGTGTTTGTTTATTTGTTTCGTAGAGCAGGTCCTTCAGTGCAGTTCAGTCTGGCCTGGAACTACCCACAGATATTTCTATCTAGAGACTAGTAACATACATGAGCACCTCAGAGTCTTAGGAGTCTGGCAGTTTTACCTAACTATACACCACATATCAAGGAAAGCAGAGACCATGTATTTCTTCTCATTTCCACATGGTGGGAGGCATACATTTCTCTACCTTCCATCTCCATGCTTTTTCCTGGTAAGTAAAAGAAAAAATAAATAAATAAATAAAGGGTTTGCTTTTCTGACAGATAAAATCCTAAATGAGTGAAAATGGAAAAAAAAAATAAATAAAAGCAAACCACAGGGAAGAAATTATAAAAATGAGAGAAGAAACTTATGCAATCAAGACCAAGAAAACAATATCAGGGATAGCAAAAGCATTTCTAGGCAACAAAGGCAAGGTAGTGGGCGTCCTTCTTGGTCTGAGTCTATAGATTTCATAAAGTTCAATGGCTTCCCAGAAAACTACACTCCAGAGGATTAAAGGACAGTGGGACAGGAGGGACAAAGAAGGAAAATAAACTATATACATAGGTTTAATCTTAATCTTTGGCATGTGCAAAGCCAGTTTTCCCTGGACCATTTATTAAAGAGACTATCTTTCTTCCATTGAAGGTATTTGGCTCCTTTGTAAAAGATAAGGTGTCTGGGTACACTTGGAATTGTTTCTGCACCTTCTAATCTGCTTTATTGGTCTTCAGGTCTTTTATTTTTGTCAGTACCTTTTTGTTTTTGTCATAGTAGTTCATAGTAGTTCTGTAGCATAATTTCAGGTCAGGGACTGTGATGCTCACTACCTTGCCTTTGTTGCCTAGAACTGTTTTTGTTATTCCTGGTATTGTTTTTTTGTTTTGTTTTGTTTTGTCTTGTCTTTTTTTAAGTCTTGATTGCATAACTTTCTTCTCTGATCTTTATTTCTTCCCTAACAAGAGCTTTGGACTCAATGTGTTCTTCTTTCACTAGCCAGTTGTTGTTTACCTTATATAAGAGTTCATCATTGTAAGTTTCCCACCAAGGACACCTTTCATTGTCTCCCAAAAAATCTAAAATTTTCTTTAATTGTAGAAACTTTAATTTCTTTTATGTCACATTGGTTGTCCAAGAAGGAGTTATTTAACTTCCATATGTTTATACAATTTTTGTAGCTTCTTATACAACTGATTTTCAATTTCATCTCATTATGGTCAGATAATATACTTTTAATTCCTTTTGTATTTTCTTAAGCATGTTCTATGATGTAGTATGTGATTTCTTTTGGAGAACATCCCTTTTACAGCTGAGAAAAATGTTCATTCTAGTATTGTTGTGTGGCACACTCTGTAGATATTTATCAAATATTTTGTTCACAGTTTTGGTTCAGTTATGTTTCTCTTGGTTATTTTTTTGTTTCTCTGATTTGACTATTTGTGACTGTGGAGTATTGAGGTCCCCATTATAATAGCGTTAGTGCTTATTTGATTTTTCATGTCCATTAATATCTGCTTTACATAGTTGAGTGTATCTTATTTGGTGCATATATACACGTATCATTATTATTTCTACATCTTGAAGCTTTTCCTTTACAAGTACACAGTGATATTCTTTACCACTGTCTCTCTCTCTCCTTTTTTTTTATTTTTAAATTTTGGTGCCAGGGATTGAACTTAGAATCTTGTACTTGAAAGGTAACTGTAGTGCCACTGAGATAAATCCCCAGGGCATCTGTGTCTCTCTTGATCAGCCTTGGCTTGAAGTTTACTTGGTCTGCAGATAGAATAATCCCTTTTCTTCTGGGTTCCAGTAGCACAGAGTGTTCTTTCCATACTTTGACTTTCTACTCATGAATTCTTTTGAGTTTATTGTATTTTCTGTATGCAACAAATAGGTAGATATTCATTTTTTATTCACTCTGCCAATATTTTTTGATTGGTGAATTGAGACCATTTACATTGATTGCTGTAATTGATATGTATTAACTTATCCTGGCTTGTTTTTTTGTTCCCTATCTTCCTCCTCTGTTTAATTGCTTGTCTTACCTGATGTCTTCCTTCTGTAAATGTTTGTGGAATTGTGGTTTTCTTTATCTTTTTCTAAAACATCTTCCAGAGAATTTTAAAGAGCTGCATTTCCAGACATTTTAGTAGATTTCTTCAGTTGTTCTTTGTCATGGAAGTGTTTCATTTCTCCATTGATTTTGAAAGATATTTTTGCAGAGCACATCAATCTGAGTTGGAGATTGTTTTCTTTCAAAATTTGAAATACCTCACCCTACACTCACCTCAATTTAAGAGTTTATGCTCTGAAGTCCATTGTGATTCTGATGGGCTTTCCTTTAAAGGTTATTTGTTTCTTTTTTTTCTACTAGCTTTTAAAATTATATTCTTGTGCTGAATATCTGCAATCTTGACTATTATATTCCTTGGTAAAAATTTATTATGTTCATGACTAATTGGAGTTCTATATGCCTTACTTAATTGTATATAAATTATTTTTCAGTGTTTGTGAAGTTTCCTGACACTACTTGTGAACAAGGTTCTTATGGCACTTGCATTGTCCCCTGCTTTCTCTGTGACTCTATAAATCTTATGTTGTTCTTGTAGCTGTTAAATTAAGTTGTTTGTTTGTTTGTTTTTAGTTTTTTGAGACAGGTTTCACTTTGTAGCTCAGCCTGGTCCTGAACTCAGTCTCAAACTAAACAATCCTCCAGCCTCTGCCTCCTGAGTGATTGCATTATAGGCTTGAGCCACCACACTGGAATTGTTGTTTATAGTACTGATTGTTGGTGGGCGTGAGTCACCATGCCTGGCATTATTGTATGTGGTTACTGGCAATCAAACCCAGAACCTTGTGGTTGCAACACAGGCTCTGGCACCACTGAACTAAATCTCCAGCCCTGTTTAATTGATTTTTCATGATTGCTTGCTATTTTTAAGAATTTTATCTTTTTGTGGTCATTAAGCATAAATTACCCTCTAGATGTGATATTCTGTCCTTACACTGGTTGAGGCAATCATATATATTTTCAATGGAATTTTTAATTTCCTCAATGTCTGTTTGAATTGATTTCCTGGATTCCATTTCTTTTCTATTTTGGTCATTCATAAGTTCCATTGTTCTTCTAAGTTCCTCTATTTTTCAAACCTGTGTCTACTCTAGATTCACTGAGAAAACCCTTCAGTTTGATCATTATTACTTTTCTTAACCTGTGAAAATATTTCTAATCTGAGTTTATGTATAGCTTCCTGTGTCTGTTTTTATTTCTTCTTCCTCTCCTTTTTCATCATCTTCTTCTTCACCTTTGTCTTCTTCTTCCTCACTTCTCCTGCTATCATTTCAAAAATTTCAAGTGAGAAGCTTCTGATTTCATGTATCTTATTGCTCATTAGACTTTTTCTGGTTGGGCTGGAGTTCTACGGTTGCATTTCATTTCTGTGTCTTGACGTTTTCTATTTTTAATTTTTTTCTATTTTAGTGTGTGTAAATATCTTATAAATAGCTCTATAACTACTATGTGGTTTCCCTAGGAAATGTACATTCCTCAAAGGTGTCTTCTAGGTATACCTGGCTCTTGGGATTGCATATGTCCCAAGATTCTATCTTCCCAATTTATTAAGAATAAAAAGTTGCCATTTTTTGTCAGCACTCAATCCTTTTAAAACCTAGAAATGGACAAACTGTGCCATCTATTTATTAGCTACATTTAACCATATGAAGAGGGTCTGTAGTTATATAAGAAAATATGGCATAAATCAGGAACTTGTATGCAATGAATGTCTCCTTAATGGAGTGATTTTATCATGTTTGTATGGGAAGGGGGTGAATCTAAGAAGGATAGAGATGAAACATAGAGACAAATGAAGAAAATTATAGCATAAGCACAATTGAAGGACAAAACATGATCACCCATGTTTCAGGAAATAAAGACAAGAGGTTAAAAATGAAGGAGAAACCAGAAGAATATTAAAGCAAACCAGAAAGACTAGAGACAATGTTCACTTGTGAGTGCGTGTACACACATTCACTCACACACACACACACACACACACACACACACACACACACACACACACACCACACCACATGAGAAGCAGCTGAGTAAGCAGAGAAATAAAATCAGTAAAACGAAACAGGTAATAAAAATAAAAATTTAAGCAATAAAAAACAAGCAAAAGAAAAATAACAGAAAATGAAACAAATGAACAAGCAAATGCAGGAAAAAAAAAAAAAAAGAACGACAAAATTTCCAGTGCTCACAGTTCAGTGAGAGTGTTAAATCACAGCCCTGGCTTATGTAATCTTCAACTACAGGTGTTACTGTAGGACTGCCCTGTTTTATGCATACTTGGATTGTGGGTGAGAAGGGTTGGTACCAAATAAAAGTGCGATGAGCTCAGAGGATTGGCTCTTTCTGGTTGTGCAGTATTTTGCTTTTTCTTGCCACTGCTCGGAGTTCTATTTTTTTTTAAATCTTTATTGGTACATTAAATATACACATCATGATTGCATTCCATATTGGGGATTTGTACCAGTATAAGACACAACTTAATTCTCATTTTTTCCCATAGCCCTACCCACCCTACCACCCCCCCATATACATAAAATTTGTTTCCTTACTTTTTTGTTACAATCTCAACATTGTCCCCTTTCACCTTATTTTACATCGATGCCACTGCTCAGAGTAACAAGAGTCAAGCTGGACTTAGACTTTTTCTGAAGTATCTGATTTTGTTATTTTTTAATCATTTTGCTGTGGGACTCAAGGGGAAGGGGAACTGGAGGCTGCCATGGGGGTTCTGGCTGTGTCCTCCTCTGTACTCCACAAAACTCCACTTCTGTAATCTGTGTCCTCCTCTAGAGCTTCTGGTCATAGGTGAGAAGGAATGTACTCTTTCATTTACTATCTGCTGCAGTAACTAACTGTCAATATAGGTTCCAGTTAGCCACTATGACACATGAAAAACAAAATCTCTGAAGCAAGCCCATCATTTCATTTAAGTCACTGCATTGAGAGCATAATTCATAGCAGCTAAGAACATTGCTAAGGCTCAGAAATCCTTTAGTGAAGAATTAATCCTGCTTGATGCTAAAGGCATTTTTCATAACATTTTAGGATATGCTGCTGTTCAAAAGTTGGTATATGTTTCTCTTAAAACTTTCACCATAGCTAGACAAATAAATGAAATGTTAGAAGATATTTAGGCACAATTTCTAGAAAAAGTTAACAGGTCTTTGTGGTAGGGAATACAGGTTGTCAAATCTACTAATGTTCACAATAAGGCAACAATTCTCATGTTTTAAACAAAATATTTTCCAGGAGGATGTTCATGAGGATATGTTACATTCATTTTGCTAACTGACAACACAACTGTTAAGCTATTCAAGCCTTTGAATGAGTACTTGCCAAGAAAATGGAATTAGTCATTTTTGTGGCAGTGTCTGAACAAAGAGAATATCTTCTATGAGTGTATGTCTTTCTGGATCCACTACTCTTATTAAAGAGATTGTTCTTGAAAATAAATCCACACACTCTAAATTTCCTATAGAGAAATATCGGGTAGATTAACACACTTCCTGAACTTTATGACCATTTCAGAATATGATTAAAACTACCTATAACACTGAAATCTAAATCCTGAACTGACATCTATCCGATCAAAGCTGTGAGACGGTTGCAAAGTACACATATCTTTCCTTATGCAGAGACCTGAGGAGGTTTCATGGTTTCAGTGTTGATAGCTGAACAATATTTTTGAGTTTTCTTTTTAGAAAACTTTCATCACTGGGATCATATTTTAATGACAGCATTGGTAGCAAAACTTGTTTATCCATGTAACATATTTAACTGGCTCAACAAATTTCAGGTGAGGGAATGATAACTGTGTTTAAACTGGAAGATAAAGTGGCAGCAATGAAAGCCATACTAGAGTGAAGGGGTCAATAAAGAGATACTAGAATACTGGAATGTTTGATGTGTTTCAAATATTAGAGAGATTTTGAAAGAGGTCAAGCCTGGTCTTTCTTTCTCTCAACTGGTGCATGACACCCTCTCTACTTCCTAAAGAGTTTGACCAACATTTCTCAAGCATGTATATTCCCAAAATGAGAAGGAATAAATCTACAACCTATTTGTGAATAAATCAGGTGAATTAATTTTATTAATGCTTCAAGATGATAAACTTCTTGAGATTCTAATTGACAATGATCTTAAAAGTGAGTTTGAGGGCCGGGGAGTTAGCTCAGTGGTTCCGGCGCCTGTCTTGCAAGCGCAAGGACCCCGGGTTCGATTCCTCGGTAACCACATAACAATACTGGGTGTGACCCACACCCAGCAGCAACCAGTACCACATACCACAGTGCCGGGCGTGGTGGCTCACGCCTGTAATCCCAGCACTCGGGAGGCAGAGGCAGGAGGATTGTGATGTGAGTTTGAGGCTGAGCTCAGGGCCAGCCTGAACCACAAAGCGAGACCCTGTCTCAAAAAACCTAAA